>JAOTNS010000751.1:0-47783 GCA_028476615.1 Culter alburnus
AGGTCACTTTTTAGGTTTTCTGGAGAATTCACTGGTGTACAAAGACTCTGGCTCAATGAAGAACCACTGCTTTTTAACTCCTTAATGAACCTGGATATCTTTAAAACAGATTCACTCAGAAAAGCCTTGTGGTCTTTCATCTTAAACGATACCAGACGAGGAATAAGGGTCTAATCTAGAGAAACCATCGCTCATTTTAAAAAAAAATGTAAATGTATATGCTTTATATAAACAAACGTTCGCCTTCTAAGTGCCTCCGCCAAAACCGCACTTTCGTATTCTTCAAAAAGCTTATGCTGTGTGTCCTACGCCTTCCCTATTCAACTTACGGAAAAAATGTAACTGGCGCTGCGTTCATTCCGTAAGAAGAACAGGCTAATATGGTCACACTTCCTGCTTCTGGTAAGAACTCAAGCTGCTGGAGTTTGTTTATTAGGCCTGCGGGGCAACCGCCCAGTAAAGCATTACAATAATCCAGCCTTGAGATAATGAACGCATTAACAAACTTTTTTAACTTTTAACACATGTCATAATTTAGAGACATTTTTAAGATGGAATAAGTGTTTTTACAAGTGCCAGAAATGTGTTTTCAGAAGAAGATTGCCATCAAAGATCACTTCTACACTTTAGTAGCAAATCTACATTTCTCAGTTTTCTCCAGATGAAAAGATAAATTCACATGTTTTTCATCTAGAGTTTTAAGAGTTATTTTGCTCAATTCACCAAAATACCAAAGTCTACAATCAAAAGCAAAACATCTGATTATGAACTAATTTCTCATCAAATTTCCCCAAGACCAAAACTTTCTGGTAACCAAATGATATTTCTCTAAATGAACGATTACATTTACAGGTTACTGTATGTTTGCATTAATGTTCACTCATGGATTTTGTTGTAATACACAAACATTATACATGTGATTTACTGGCTTTTGATCGAATGAAGATGTTTTTCTCTTTATTTGATCTGTTCAAGCATCAGTGTGTCTGGTTTGATCTGTCGGTGGATAAACAGCTTCTGCTGGATGTTTGTGGTTGTTGCATGTCAGCAGTTTGAGGCGAAGCATTTCTTCATTTCTCTCCTGATAATAAGAAGATCACAATCTTCCACTCCACACTAAACATCTTTACACTGACATAAAGTGAATCCATCGACTGTCAAATAAGAGTCACAGGTCAGAGGTCAAATATGATTGACAGCTCACAGCACTAAATAACACACCAGTAGATTCAGATATCTAGTCCAATATTTCACTCTTCTGCTGTTAGTTTTCATTCAGGCCCAGAATTCATTTGAAAATGTAAGATCAGCAAAAGCTTGTTGATTTTCGTGATGGTAAAGCAGACGGATGTGTGAGCGGAAACTAACTGAGGTTGGGGGAGGATTCAACACAACCAGATAAATATCACAGTTCAGTGTGTTTCAGATCAATCTGAGGGTTTTCAGACATTTTAAGAGTCACTATCGTGGGCTTTTCAGTGAACCGATGAAGAAAATGTTCCTCAAGTTAGTTTTGCTCTGTTTGTGGCGTCTGGATGGTGAGTTTGAAATGTGTTTTTATGGCTTCAGTTGTGTCTGTTCTGGTACCATGTGATAAATTACTGGTTAATTTAGTTAGAGAAGATTAACATTCACTGTTAGTGTCAGCGACGGTGGCTGTAGTGAAGCGCACGACTCAGGAAATAACTCAAAGAAACAGTCTTTAATCTAATAATCCACACAATACACAGGAGAATCATGAGGAGAAACACAACCACGTAACGTAGACGATACCGGACGATGAACTGAACAGAACTCAGGCTTTAAATAACAGGGAGATCATTGGAAGAACAGAAACAGTTGGGATTAATGAACTAATGATAGAGAACACAGGCAAATGGAAACAGAGAGAAAAAACCTAACAGAACAAAAACGTTACAGTCGTTCTCATATAGAAATAACTGAACTGTGATTTTACTGTCAGATAAGTTGAATTCAGCTCTAAACTCAGTTATTATGGATTGATTCAATAAAATATAAATATGAAGCTCAGATACTCAACAGCATTAGTTTTAGTGTGACATAAACATTAAAGTGTCTTTTTAGTTATTGATCCATATATAAATCTCTTCTCTTTTCATTCATCATCTTTTGTCTTTGTGGCTGCTGCAGAATATTATCACGTCACATTACATGATTCAAGTATTTCAGTGAAGCTTCATCACCACAACATCAAATTTTAAAGCTTTAATCTGTGAAAAACTTGTCCTTCAGTGTTGTGTTTGGTTTTGAAGTGAAGAAAGTGAAGGAGGGAGATTCAGTCACTCTAAAACTCTGATCGTACTGAATGAAGAATAATGATTGGATGAAGTGGTGGTTTAAAGATCATAAAACATTGTATAGCTGAAAATCAATAAACGGGCCCCGACAGATTCACTGTGAGATGATGATGTTCTTGATGGGAGATTCAGGACAGACTGAAGCTGGACAATCAAACTGGATCTCTGACCATCACAAACATCACAATGAAACATGCTGGACGTTATAAACTACAGACTACGTAAGAGTGATGCTTCCATCTCATTGTCATTGGTGAGTTAAATATCAGTTTCACATGTTTTATATTTTAATCAGCAGAAAGATCAATTAATAATCCAAACACAAATTTTGATTCTGGTTGTTTAATGATGAAATTTCAATTTAAGTTTCAAACCATTTCCTTTTGTAAGTGAGTGTCTTAATCTGTGTTGAACCTGTTTCTGTTTGTTCCTCATGTGGTGTTGATTCAGTGTCAGTGAAGGAGGGAGATTCAGTCACTATAACTCTTCTCTTACTGAAATGAAGAATGATGATGTGATCAGTGGAGTTTGGAGATCATAAAAACACTTTTAATAGCTGAAATCAAAAAGAGGACGACAGATTCACTGTATATGATGATGTTCTTGATGGGAGATTCAGAGACAGACTGAAACTGGACAATCAAACTAGATCTCTGACCATCACAAACATTACAATGAATCATAGTGGAGAATATCAAGTACAGACCAAGGATATGAGTGTTGATTTCTATCTCGCTGTCATTGGTAAGTTAAAAAATTTTCTCTTTCGATATTATACTTGTACTACATCATTTGCTCGTACTACATCACTTGCCTAATTATAAGGCAAGACGCTACAGGAAAAACTCCTTTTTCACCAATTTCTGAAGCCTTTTTCAATCACGCTGTGAAACTGCATGGCCATTAGTCATGGAGATGTATGTAAATGAACCAATGATGGTGCGGCAGCAAGCGAGTAGTGAGCAAGCCAATTTGATCGGCAGTAAGAACAGCTTGCCTCTCCTCTGCTTGCTACTCTTAATTCAGCTCGTCTCTCACGTTCTCAAGCAGCCTGGTCAGCGCTCGCTGACTAAGCTGCTTGCGTGTTTAATGTTACATTTACATTTATTCATTTGGCAGACACTTTTATCCAAAGTGACTTACAAGTGAGGAATACAACAAGTGAGTCGTCATGACGAGGCAAATGGACACAAGAAGTGCTCACAATATGAGTTTTAGGCAGTGCTCAGAGTATCATAAGCTACAACAGAGAGGGATTAGAGGAAGTGAAAGGATAGGTATCACGGATCATGGTATGAGGATCACGAAGAGAAGAGTTTTAAGCTGCTTTTGAATATTGCCAGGGATTCTGCACTCCGGATTGAAGGCAGAAAGATCATTCACCAGACCAGCAACAGTGAACGAGAATGTCCTGGAGAGGATTTTTGAGCTCTAGCTTTGATGGTACCACGAGTCTTCTGCTCCTTTAATGAGCGCAGCCTTCGGTAGAGTGGTGTAGACTTGTAAGAGTGAGATGGAAGCGGAGGTGTTCTGAGCCTGTGTAGATCTGTAAGCAAGCATCAACGCCTTGAATTTGATGCGAGCAGCAAGTGGGAGCCAGTGTAGAGAGATGAAGAGAGGCGTGACTTAGAGTCGGATTGGCAGGGAAGACGAGAAGCTCAGTCTTTGCCAGTTGAGCTGCAGATGATGTTAAGTTAATAAATGTAATTTCGGAGGAGTACCCATCTAATCTTCCAATAATACCGGTATAAACCAGAATCTTACCTCTTCCTGTTGTTAGTTCTTTTGGCATTCCTCCTCCTCCCCTTCTCCTCCTTTTGTACTATTTTGCCTGTTATACAGGGCAATCGGAGCTCGAGAAGGATATTCTTTCCGAGCCCCTCTATAGCAGACAGCAAGCCAAATCTGTTTACCACTTACACTAAGATTATATGGGCACACGAACTCATGAAGTTCTTTCATCCATGCCGAGATGTCCTCCAGACAGCTTGAGATTCGAGCAGCTCTGTGGGATCATGGTTGGAATGAAAGGAAGAGTGTGTGTCATCAGCATAGCAGGTTAGGAGAACCATGTGCCTGAATATGGGACCAAGTGATGTAGTGTAAAATGGAGAAGAGGAGGGGTCCAAGAACTGAACCCTGAAAACCCGTGGTCAGTGATGAGCTTTGGATACCTCCCTCTCCAGGCAACCCTGAAAGACCTTCTGTGAGATAGGATTCAAACCAGAGAAGTGGAGTACCTGTGATGCCCAGTGAGGAGAGGGTGGACAGAAGGATCTGATGATTCACCGTGTCAAAGGCAGCTGATAGATTGAGCAGAATGAGAACTGATGATTTGGAATCACCTTTGCAATCGCAGGGATTCAGTGACCGACAGCAGTGCAGTCTCAGTCGAGTGGCCACTCTTGAAACCAGATTGATTGGACGTCCAGTTGGTTGCTCTGTGAGGGAAAGATGACACCTGGTTGAAAACAACTCATTCAAGTGTTTTTGCTATGAGGTAGGAGAGAAAAACAGGTCTGTAGCTGTCTACAAGAGACGTGTTTTAATGTGGGTTTTTTAAGCAGTGGGGTTACCCCAAATGTGTTAGGGAAAGTGCCAGTGGATGCGTTGAGTGTTGTCAGTGCTGGGAAAAAGTGTGGGAGCGATGGCTTGTAGAAGGTGTGTGGGATCTAGAGGGCAGGTGGGGGGTGACTGGAGAGGAGAAGTTTGGTGGATAATTCTGTCTCAGTGAGGGGGGAGAATGAAGAGAGGAGGGTGGAGGTGTGTGGCTGTGTGTGGAGCAGAACTGACTGCTGATGGTAGATGTTTTTGTCAGTGAAAAACTTAGCAAAATTATCAGCAGTAAGGGATGAGGTGGGTGTGGGGGGGGGACAGAGGAGAGAGTTGAAGTTTTGAAAAGTGTGCGTGTGTTTGAAGCATGTTGATTTTGCTGGGAAAGTTTTGGGTTGTAGATTAAAAGTAATGAAGAAATTATCAGAAATGTGCATAGATTTTACCAAAATGTTGTCAGTGATGCAGTTGCGTGTGTAAATGAGGTCAAGTTGGTTGCCAGATTTGTGTGTACTTGTGGTGATGAGCCGATTGAGATCGAATGAGGCTAGAAGAGAGTGGAAGTCTGAAGGATAAGGCTTCTCTAGATGAATGTTGAAATTGCCAAACAACTACAAGTACACTACAGCAGCATGTCCAGTTTCTCTACAAAGGTACCCAGTTGGCCTAGAGGGCGATAAATTACTACGATATAAATTTTGACAGGAATTGAGATTGTAATAGCATGAAACTCAAATGAATTGTAGTTGCAACGAGAGAAATGAGTCGAGAATTTCCAATTGTCAGAAATGAGAAGCCTGTGCCCCCACCCCTCCCAGATTGGCGAGGGGTATGAGAGAAAGTGACTTAAGATGGATACTGACACCATTTTCTTCCAGAGCTGCTGTGCAGCCAAAATTATATACCAGTTAACGAGTTTGTTTGTCCATATAATCTTTAGGGAATTAGATTAGCTAATTTGGCTTGCTGTCCACTGAGGAGGGGCTCGATGAAGCAGCTTCAACTCGAGCTCTGATATACCCCCCCAGTGAGTAAATATAGGTTATGATTACATAGGGCAAGGTACCTGAGATGAAGGTGGAGTTTGGGGAGGTGGAGGGATGCTGGAACAGCTGAGACTGAAGAGAGGTAAGCAGCTGCTTATATACTCTGGCTGTTGATTGGAAGATTAGATGGGCTCGCTCCTCCCTAAATTACGTTTAGGAACTTCACTTATCACTGTAAAGCTGCTTTAATACAATCTGCATTGTAAAAAGAATATATAAATAAAGGTGACTTGACTTGATGATGGGCACAGCGAGTGTGTGCGACATCTGGGGAAATCTCACGCAGAAGCCGCGCTCACTGAAATGACCTGTTCTCATTGTGAGAACATGAGTCTGGCCTCCACGTGGGCCAAGGCCTGGCAGGCCATCACCAGAGTGTCAACGTGGGTGCTGAACATAGTAAAACGAGGTTATGTACTCCAATTCACTCAACAGGCCCCGCTATTCAACGGCGTGGTCCAAACATGCAGGTCCTGTGTTCCGAGGTGAACACCATACTGGCAAAAGGAGCTATTATCACACAGATCCATCATCTTGGGGCTCAAGGTCGCTTGGGGCTCAAGGTCAATTTTCCCAAGAGCCAATGTATTTCATTCCTGGGGATGATTTTCGACTCGACCCGCATGAGGGCCATAGAGCAGAGCAATCTCTGGCCATTCAGCGTCTTGTGGAAACTTTTACACCCGGAAATTCTGCCACTCAGAGCATTTCAGAAGATGTTAGGTCTCATGAGTTCAGCATTACCAGCTCTGCAGCTGGACCTGCTCCGCATACGTCCACTGCAGTTCTGGCTGAGGCCACGGGTCCCGCCCCAAGGCTGGCAGCATGGTCGCTGCGCGCTCAAGGTGAACCAGGCATGCGTCACAACCCTGGCCTCTTGGGTGAACCCCTGCTGGTTCGAGCAGGGCGTGGAAATAGGGACGATGGGCAAGAGGAAACTCGTCTTATAAGATGCTTCCAAAATGGGCTGGGGAGCTCTGTGTGATGGCACTGCCATTCGCATTCCTGAACTTCTGGGAGATGATGGCGGTATATCAAGCTCTCCAAACTTTCCTTCCTCTCCTGGCGGGACACCATGTCTTAGTCAGTTCAGACAGAATGACAGTGGTGTCCTTCATAAAACACCAGGATGGGCTCTCTTCGAAGCCCCTCTTCACTCTAGCGAAAACCATCCTAGAGAATGGGCCCAACACAACCTGCTCTCGCTGAGAACAGCACATATACAGGGTGTACTGAACAATGGGGCGTACTGATCAATGTTATCCCAGAACAAACTTCCCTCTCAGGAATGGTCACTCCACCCCTGCATGATTCAGAAAATTTGGGATGTCTTCGGGAGGGCAGAGGTTGACCTCTTTGCCTCAGAAGACAATTATCGTTGCTCAATTTATTTCTCAAAGACCAGAGATGCGCTGGCCCACGACTGGCCCATAACTGTCCCAGCCTCCTCCTTTATGCTTTTCCCCCCGATCGCTCTGATCCCCCAGGTTATCAGATGAATCAGGGAGGGTGCTCACAAGGTCCTCCTGGTCGCTCCATAGTGTGACAATATTGTATTTCAATAGGGAGCACATTAATGTTAATACTAAATCAAAGCTAGTTGGCACATCATTTGTAATTGAAAGGGTTTAATGACAATATCTGATTATTGTTACACTTAAAATAGTTACAAAATAGATGTATGAGATGATAAAATCATGTACCATTAATCATACTCAGCATGTATGTAAAAAGTTACCTGAGAGATAGAGAGAGGGAGAGAGAGAGAGATAATGGGAATAATTATATATTTGGACAGAGCTTTCAACAAAACAACATACATTTTTCAAGGACTAACTCTGATTCCCAAATAAATAAAAGCGGGTGGCTTCTACTTGAGCTCTGTAGAAGCCTCGGTCTGTACCTCGTCAACGGCAGGGTGAGAGGGGATTCTCTAGGGAGATACAACTATAGTTTCATGGTTGCTCAACAGTTGACTACATGATCACAGATTTAGATCTATTCTCTTTCAGAGCCTTCATGGTCAAACCACTAACACCCCTATCAGATCACAGCCAAATTACTGTGTATCTAAAAAGGACAGAAAATACTAACATACATGCACAACCCAGTAAGCTGTATAACATTACAAAAAATTACAGATGGGTCCAAAACAGCACAGAAAAATACCTGACTTCATTTGACCACCCCCAAGTGTGCTTATTATTGGATAACTTTATAGAACATATTTATCCTCATAATGAAGATGGCATAAATATGGCTGTAGAAAACATAAATTACATATTTGATTATTTAGCAACAATGTCTAATCTTAAAAACACTAAGAAATCTCATAAGCAAAAAGAAAAAAAATGAAAAATGGTTTGATTTGGATTGTAAAAAAAATAAAGAAAAATTTGAGACAGCTTGCAAATCAAAAACAGACAACCAGACGATTCAGATTTACGTCTTCATTATTGTGAGGAGCTTAAAAAATATAAAAACACACTCAGAAAAAAGAAAGAACAGTACATCCAAAATCAGCTCAAAACTATTGAAGAATCGGTCCATTCAAACAGTTTCTGGGACAACTGGAATCTCCTGAATAAAAAGAATCATGAACAAGTAACTATTCAAGACGGTGACACATGGAGAAACCACTTTGACCAACTATATAGCAAATTAAACATGAATATAGAACAAAAACAGATATATGAAAAATCAAATCATATAGAAAATATAATTGGCAAATACCAAAATCCGCTAGATTACCCAATCACTGAAAAAGAGCTGATGGATAAAATACAAGCCCTGCCAACAAAAAAGGCAAGTGGACCTGACGGCATCCTAAACGAAATGATTAAAAATACAAATCACAAATTCAGATTGGCCATAATGAAACTGTTCAACATGGTTCTGAGTGTTGGTCATTTCCCTGACACCTGCAATAGAGGACTCATAATGCTCATATTCAAGAGTGGAGACAAATCAGACCCGAACAATTACAGGGGCATCTGTGTGAGCAGTAATCTGGAGAAGATGTTCTGCAGAATCATCAACACGAGACTCATACACTTCCTTACAGAGCACAATGTCCTGAGCAAAAGTCAGATTGGATTCTTACCAAATTATAGAACATCAGACCATATCTTCACCCTACACACCCTGATCAACAAATACATTAACCAAAACAAAACCAAATTTTGCTTGCTTTGTAGATTTCCAGAAGGCCTTTGATTCAATTTGGCATGAAGGTCTTCTGTCTAAATTTCTAGAATCAGGTATTGGGGGGGTAAAACATACAACATTATAAAAACAATGTACTCAAACAATCAATGCACTATTAAAACTGGCAATAAACAAGCAGAATTCTTCACTCAAGGGCGAGGTATCAGGCAGGGCTGCCCATTATCACCATCCCTCTTCAATATTTACATTAATGAATTGGCAAAACAACTAGAACAATCAGCAGCACCTGGTCTCACACTACATGACTCCAACATAAAGTTCCTCCTGTTTGCAGATGATCTCCAACAGAAGAGGGTCTACAGCAGAACCTGGACATCCTGCATCAGTTCTGTCAGACCTGGGCCCTGACTATTAACCCAACTAAAACGTTTCAGAAAATACCTAGATGTCAGGGAAAGAAACACAATTTCACCCTCGGTATGAAAACAATTGATCATGCCACATACCTCGGGCTGAAAATAAGTGCAACTGGAAAGCTAAATTTGGCCGTGAATGAACTGAAAGAGAAAGCAAGAAGGGCCTTCTATGCCATCAAAAGATCAATCCAAATTGAAATACCAATTAGAATCTGGCTCAAAATATTCCAATCAGTCATAGAACCGATTGCACTATATGGCAGTGAAGTCTGGGGTCCTCTCCTGAACCACGAATTTGACAAATGGGACAAAACCCCAACAGAAGCCCTGCATGCCGAGTTCTGTAAGAGTATCCTGAGTCCAGAGGAACACACCGAACAGAATTAGGCCAATACCCTCTATTAATCCACATTGAGAAACGAGCCATGAAATTTTCGAAACATGTAAAAACGAGTGACCCCAACTCTTATCATTCTAAAGCCCTTAAAAACCATGAAATGAACATTGAAAAAAGCCCCTGATTCAGATGGTCCTGAGGCTGCAAAAACAAACTAACACGACTAACAACAGCCAGCCTCAGGACACTGACACCCTCAAACACAGAATTACAAAAGCACAAAAAGACAATTACCTGACCTATTGGACTGAAACCACAAAAAACAAAGCAAATTTGAATGTTATTTGGCCATAAATAGCGACTACAGCACAGCAGAATATCTGAGTACAGTGAAAGACTGTAAATGAAGAAGAATAATGACGAGGTACAGACTGAGCAATCACACGCTGACTGTAGAGACGGGCAGATACAGACAGAACTGCTGCCCATGTAGCGGTGTGTTTTCTGCGTTGCGTCGGAATCAAAGCCAGACTGCGAAAATTCTTGCCATCAGATCCTCACTTTATTCTGTATAACACAAATGGCAATATATGAGGACTTGTGCAGCATATAAACAGCGTGCAGCAGCAATGCACGACGCGCTGTGACGTCTCATGCAGACTGGGAAATATACTTTTTACAAAACGCATTTTAAGAACATATAACAATAAAGCATGTACCTGTATAACACAAATGGCAATATATGAGGACTTGTGCAGCATATAAACAGCGTGCAGCAGCAATGCACGACGCTGAGAAAGAGAGATATTAAAAGTAGCTTAAGTAAAGAAAAAATAATCAACGAAACATCTGAATGTACATCACAGAGGGGTTTAGATTACAATCATACAAATATATCATGTGAATTCAGCTGTTACATGAAACATGGCCTTAATTGAATCACTGCAAAAACTTTGTGTGACCTACCGCTGTGACGTCTCATGCAGACTGGGAAGCAGCAAAGGGCACCAACCCCCCAAGTCAGCATGGCGGCAGGAAACCCCAAATATGGTCATGGCAAGTGGAATCACAAAATAATAGTCTAAAATACATAACTGCTACATTCCCCCCTGCTGACTTCTACTTGCACATGACAAAACAAAAGACATAAAACATCAAAATGCCACAAAGTCACCCAAGAAAACAACAACAACCAGGTACATGTAACCAAATTTGAAACAAGAAAAGCAAAAAGTGTGAGGAATAAACTGTGCCATAGTACCAAAGACAATACTGTATATCACATGAAACACTAAATACTCCAGTCTTAAGACTATTCTTCACATAATTAGAAATGTAAGAGGGTTGCAAAGCCTCTAAACACTCACAGGAATAACATGCCTGTTACACATTACATACATTTAGTGGTTTTTGCACAGTATTTCATAGAATCTCATCTACTGTTTAGATCACTCTTAAATTCTCTTCCTTGCAAAGTACCACAATCACAGATACTCAAATTTAATCACAGAAGTTAATAACCAGAATTAATCATGGGAATTAAATCAACAAATTAGATCATTTTCATGAGAATCAAACACCTATATGCACAAAAAAAACTACAACCCAGACAAAACCTTCTGATGCATATTCTGGATCAGTCTAATGACTGGTTTAACCACCCTCCCACATCTGGTTCTGACAGTCAGTGACCCACCCCGATCGGAAGGAGCACTTGAACACTGTTGTGATTGGTCAGTGGCCGAAGCATCGGTATGTATGCTTACATCAGGTTGATCCATGTTCTTATCATTGTCAGGTCCAAATGTCAGGTTCACATGTTCTGTCTCAGATGTCTGTCCATTGAGGCTTGAAACACATGGTACAGTCAGGGAAGTAGGCTGTTCATCTACACTTAGCCTTTCTGAATTTGACCCTGTCCAGTTAACTTCTTCGGAAGCTGGGAGTTCAGACACCCATGCTGCAGTTCTTTCATCAGGTTCATTGACAGGCAAGCTCATTTCGACAGCTTCACTAACAGACAGACTTGATGAGCACGAGGCAGCATTCTCACATGCATCAATATTAGACACTTTGTTCTGGAGAGGTAGGAAGTTCACTGGCATAATGAGATTTCTATGAACAACTTTCTCAGTACCAGTCACAGAATTTCTGATATGGAATGTATGGACCTCATCGTTCATTCCTGTCACTGTGTAGATGTGACTCTCCCATCTATCAGCAGTTTTCCTCTTGCCACGCTCACCCTTATTAGCCAGCAGCACTCTATCGCCAATGCTCACTGGAGCACCTTTCTGCTTTTTGTTGTAGAGATTCGTTTGCCTCAGTTGTTGTTTCGAAGCAGAAGACTGGGCCAATTTCATAGCTTGTGCAAGATCATCTCTCAAGGACTGCACATACTGGTTGTAGTCGACCACCTGTTCATCAAGCAGCGCAGAGTCGAACATCATGTCGATGGGCAACTTGGGAGTTCTACCAAACATCAACTGAAATGGAGGAAAGCCAATTGTCTCATGAATTGTTGCATTATAGCAAAAAGTGAGAGACTTCAACATTTGAGGCCATCTGTGCTTAGCTTTAGGTGGTAATGCACGAATCGTGTTGCCTAACGTGCGGTTAAATCTCTCGACAGCCCCATTACCCATTGGGTGGTAGGGTGTCGTATGGGATTTTTGGACACCAGCAAGCCGGAGCATTTCAGAAATAAGACCGCTTTCAAAACTGGCTCCCTGATCAGAATGTACTCGCTCGGGAAACCCGTAAATGCAAAAAAAGTTGTCCCAGAGCTGCTTCGCAACTGCCTTTGCAGATTGATTAGGACAAAGGTAAGCCTGTGCCAGCTTAGTAAAATGGTCTGTCACGACTAATACATCCAGAGACTTATTGGATGAGTCTTCAGCAGACCAAAAATCCACACAAACCATCTCAAGTGGTCTTGATGTTTTAACACTTTCAAGTGGAGCTCTTGCCTCAGGCTCTGGTGACTTGCTGACAACGCATCTTCTGCAGCATCTTACGTACTCTTTAACATCCCTTTCCATTCCTTGCCAGTAAAACCGACGTCTGGTCAGGTAGAGCGTTCTGTGTTGCCCCTGGTGCCCAGCTTCATCATGCACTCCCTTAAGCACTACATCTCGAAGAGTGGCAGGTACGATAAACTGAAAGGTCTTCTTCCTTGTGATGACATCTTTAGAGACTCGATATAATAAACCCATTCTTACTGATAGTTTGTTCCAGTGACTTAGAAGCACTCTGTTCAGGTCAGGATCAGTGTGTTGTAAGTCCTTCAACTCTTGCCTAGACAGTACTGGATCATCTGACAAACGAGATGGAATTATTGACTCAAGCAGCTGTGGCAGCAAGTAAGCACATGGCTGAACTTGACTTTCCTGATGTCTACTGCTGTCCAGTATGGCAGAAATGTCCTCCTGAGAGATACCAGACTGCCTAGACAAATCAGTAGGGATGTCCCAATCACGTTTTTTTTGCCCTCGAGTCCGAGTCCGAGTCATTTGATTTTGAGTATCTACCGATACCGAGTCCCGATCCGATACTTCTATAATACATAAAAAAGAATAAAGAAGAGCGAAAAAACAGATCCAGGATCCAGGAACAGTGCTTTCCAGGTTTTTCAGGTATCTTACAGTAGTTTTCACGTACAGAAAATGGATAAAGTAATCAAATATAAAATATTCACTGCATATTATCTTTACTGTATAAAATAAATAAAGATTAATCATTATTGAAGTTACAAAAACTATTCAGTCAAGAGCAGTGAGTGATTTCTTTGTTATTTGTTGTTTGATTTAACATTAAAAACAGGCAGTAGGAATAGTTTTTTTCCCTATAAGACATGCACGATCCAGTACATATACTGTTACACATGCGCTGTCTTTCTCGACTAATTTATGTTCACTTAAGACATAACCGACTATGTTTGCTAGGATACTCGCTAGGACGGGCATGTTGACATAATTTTTGTATGAATTTGTCCGCTGAAGCGCAAGACTTGAAAGAGAACTCAGTATTTGCGCGCTGACTGAAATAAGCGTGTGCGCGCTTCGGATGAGCGCACACAAATCTTCTCACAGCGCGCGAGCTCTCTTTGCGTCTTGTTCTTGAAGGTTTAATCAGCAAGGCTTAAATGAGTTAGTTTAAACACAGATAGCAACGTGCTGTTCAGGTCTCACCTGCGCTCGTGCGCTATCAACACCTGATGATGACGGCGACTGGACATTGAGCATAGGCTACGGCACTCGCATTGAACAGTTTGAACAGTTTACAAAGAGTGACTGTTTTGTCCACGCTTTCTGATTATCGTTGTTGTAACGTTTTGCGCATCCATCGACTGAAACATACATTATCTGAACTCTGTCTGTCTGTTTTCCACGTTGCTATTTTAAACAAACCATATTAACCAATAGATGCATCATCATTCGAGATGGACCGCGGTGCAAGTGCGTTCCGAACCGTAAGTGGAGAACCGTTGCACCCCTAATACATATCCGAGTCCTGATCGGGAGGTAACGTCCGATTCCGATCGAGTCTGAAACCACGTGATCGGGCCCGATTTCCGATCACGTGATCGGATCTGGACATCCCTACAAATCAGCATGATTCACTTCAATATCTGAACAGGGCTTGTCCTGAGCATGTGCCTCAAAAGGGTGACATGACCAGCGGAACACATCTTGGACATTCTCTGTGTTCACTATCTGAGACTCCTCCAAAAGAGCACCATAGGGCACTCTGGTAAGACGGTGGAACACACTGGGACGCACAAACGGCTCACGGCTGAGGGCATCTGCTACTACATTCTTAGGTCCAGGGATGTATTTGATGTCAAAATTATATGGAGCAAGCTTTGCGACCCATCTTTCCGTCCACACTGAGAACTGCTGACCCTTGAGCCAGTGACTAAATTTGTCACAAACTGCCCATTTGAGAGCAAAAAACTCCAGCCTATGTGCTGGGTATTTGGATTGGGCATAATTAAGAGACTTGCTAGCAAAGGCAATGGGGCGAGCAACCTCTCCAGCTGACCCGACCTGAGAAAGCAGCAGAGCCCAAGCCACGGCGTCAACAGACAGCAAGAAGGGTTTACTAAAATCTGGATGTGCCAAAATTACTCTTTCGAGTAAAGCTTGTTTCAGAGCATTAAAGGCGTCTCTGCATTCCTGGGTCCAGTCTGAAGAGGTAAGTTTTCTGCCTGCCGTCACACGTTTCTGTCCTTTGGTATGCCTTGGTTTCCTCATGCCTGATGTTAATGCAAATAGGGGTCTACCAATGCGAGAACAGCCCTCGATATACTGCCTGTAAAAAACCACCATCCCCAAAAATGACCTTATTTTCGTCTGTGATGGAATGTCAGAGCCATCTTCCATAAGATCCTGTTCTGTGATGTCAACAATAGCTCTGACCTTTTCAGGATCTGTAGCCACGCCGTCACAACTCACAATGTGGCCAAGGAACTTAACGGAAGATTTCATAAAATGGCACTTCTTTTGAGAGAGTTTCAAATTGTGAGCCTTAAGTCTCTGGAATACCATCTCTAGTCGTTCCAAAGCAAGCTGTTCATCAGGAGCGAAAACGAGGATGTCATCGAGATAACACAGCATGCTCATGAAGTTCTGATCCCCAAATATATTCATCATCATCCTCATGAATGTCGCAGGGCTATTGCATAGGCCCTGCGGAAGCCTATTATATTCATATAGGCCGAATGGAGTAGTAAAAGCTGTGAATCTCCTGTCGTCCTCGTGTACTTCCACGTTATAATAGCCTGATGTTAAGTCCATTGTGGAAAAAAATGCGTTACCACCTAGAGCTGCAAGCGCGTCCGCTTGATGCGGAAGAGGATGTGCATCTTTGACGGTGCGCGCATTCAGCCAGCGGAAGTCTGTGCACAGCCTCAGGTCACCATTTCTTTTCCAGACTAACACCAGAGGTGATGCATAATCACTCATTGACTTCCTGATTATGTCACGCTCCTCCATGTCATCTAAGGCCTCTTGCAGCTTCTCATAGTGTGACGGTGACAACCTTCTGTAAGGAAGCCTGAAAGGTTTAGTATCACTGAGGCAGATTCTATGAACAACACCTTTGGCTTTACCACAGTCCAGTCCGTGACGCGAAAATATCGACTCAAACTTGATCAACAGTTCAGCTAACCTCGCTCTCCAGTAAGGTGTCAAAGAATTCGAGCTTATGTCAATATCCTGGAGTCCAAGGCTAGACAGCATTGAGCCAGCCAGCCCATGTGGCGTGCCGTGTTGTTCCTCAGTCCTACACTGCTTGTTACTGCAATTAGCCTGGCTTCCAGTCTCCACTACATTACACTGCAAAATCTTTCATTTGTTGGAAAGACATTCAACATCAAAGTCTTCAAGAGCCATGCAGGTGTACACATCAGCCAGCTTGCAGTTGCGTTTCAAACAGACAGGCTTGTTCGATGGGTTGATAACTTTAACTGGTGTACTGCCATCCCTCCATAAGGACACAACTATCCTGCCAACCAACACATTTCTTGGTGCAGTGCACGCTGTGCTGGGCTCCACAGAGCTGCCTGCAGAGAGGATTTTGTCACTAACCAGCCTTCCCCACACTATATGTTCTTTCATGGGCTCTAGAGTGACAGCATGTTTAAGTTTTACTGTTCCTACTTTATTAGGCGGGTCAGTTCCTTTCCATGATGATTCAACGTTGCACAAAAGCTGAATCAAAGCTCCTGAATCAGAATTTTTGCCCTGCGAGTCAGATATTCTGCCCCAGAAATCACTTGATATTTTCATGTCATGAATGAGATGTTTTATGACATTACTTCCTAAAATTAGATCAGCATTTTGCCCATCAACAATTAAAGCAGGTACAGTGAAGGAGCAGTCAAACACCTTCATCTGTACATCACATACTCCCAGCGGGCTTGTTTTCTGACCTCCACAGACAATTAGTGTGAGCAGCGTTGGAGAAACCTCATCCGAGGTGAGTACTTTTGCTTCTATACGTTTGGACTGGGCATTCGTACTCATAGTGCAGGCCATAGACCCACTGTCAAGCATGCCTCGCAATGAAACAACATTGTGTATCCAAACATCGGTAAAGAACAGGTCATCATTTGTGTTAAGCCTCTGCACATTTGGAAAATCACTTTTGTCTTGTCATCAACACTATTGCAAAACTCAGAATAAACAGACTCCAAATCAATATCTTCATTACACGGGGACATAACGCATGGCCCTCCACTAGTCCCCTCCTCATGTGGGCCATTTTGTTTCCCAACTGAACAGAGTCAGGGTTGCTCTGTTGAACTTGTGGTTTGAGGGCAGTCCCAGCAGAACAAGCAGAAGCTCTGTGGCCAGAGGCATGACAGTTAAAGCACAAACGATTTATTCGGCAGTGTAAAAAGTGTCATGACTTGCATCTCCGCATACTTCACATGCTACATTTTGTTTGGTTACTACACTCCTTACTTTTTGTTGAGGTCTGTTCACTCTCGTTGCGTGCTGACATGGACCTGGTCCAAAACTCGTTCAAAAGACTGATCATGCGACTCAAAGACTGATCCTGAGTACAGTGTTCAGTATCCTGAATGGCACCACTGCTATTCTTCTCCATACCACGGGAGTGAGACCATGACATGAACACTCACTCATGCCACCGTACATTACATTAGACTTGCATGTAGGAGCTTATCTCCCGATACTCATCCAGTCTAATCTGCACATCAGCTGCGGTCCACTCATCATGGCTTACACTTGAATAGTAGAGCCAGCTCTGGATCTGGGCAGTTCCGAACGAACATCACAGTGACTTCTCATAAAGGGTCATCAAGAGTTTTTCCTTGTCTTTTTAGTCCCTCCCAGTGATATCAATAGCATTGTACAGCTGATCCAGTAGTCAAATGGTTTCTCATTTTTCAAAGGCAATGTGGCATAAAAATCTGCCAAAGGCATGCACGAATACACAATATCACTGCAATGTGCTTGAGCAGGTCAAAAATTGGATTTGGACCATCCCTGAGGTTAATCAATGGGTTACTTCTCAATCCAACTTTCACTACATCACGTGCTTTGCCCTTCAGCTTTGTCAGAACTTCGTTGGCTTGATCTTTCAAGGGTACTTCACGCTTTCTCAAGTATACTTTTATTGTCTCTACCCACTCGTCAACACAAATTTTCTCTTCTTCATCACCTCTGAAGTACGGGGGCTCATTAACATCTTGCTTAACAATTAAGCTGACTTTTGACAGGTCATTCATATTGACAGTTGAATCATTATGCTTGTTTTGGTCAAAAATGCCAGACTCAAGACATGCAACAATGTTCTGGCCAATGCTGCTGCCTATCTGTTTCACTATATCATTAACAAGGTTTACTGGCACAGCATTTAAATCAGAGAATTGCACAGAATCATCAGAAACAGCACAAGACTGAGACACAGTAGATGTCGGCACATTAACATGTCTTGTGTGAATTGGGGTTGATGAAAGCGGACTAATTTTATTAACCCCAACTGCCTGATGTGCTTCGATGAACCTCAGTACACCTCTTCCTCTTCCTATATTCATCTGTCCATTTAAACCCTCCATATTCTGATTTATTAAAAAAAAAGAAAAACTTTCAATCCCCTTTTTTCTTTTTTTTAAAAGGAGTAAAATAAAAATCTTCAGTGTAATTAAGTCCAATTATCAAAATATTTCAGTTCATTCAGCTTCGTTTTTTTTTTTTTTTTTAATTTAACTGCTCAACAGTCTACTGAACCAAGGATTTTTCAGTCCATGTTTGCTATACACAAATAGCGAACCTCTCATCCACAGTCACGTTGCAGCTGTGCACTCGTTGGCCCGGCAACTCCTCCATTCGCGTGTAAAGGCCCTTTCACACGGGACGCGGTATGCGCTGCGCTGCGCTATGAAACCCATTTGTTTCAATGGTTTGTGCCGCGCGAGGACTGCGTCGACCAAAGCGCAGACGCAGTGGAGCGCAGCTTGCGCGCACGCCGCGGTCAAAGTTCAAAATAGTTCAACTTTTGCCGCTGCGCTCTGTGATGATTACCCGCGCGACCAATAGCAACGGGGCATCCAAACAATCGGAAAGCAAAATTGATGAACAGCTATTTACTGAGTTGTAATTTCCAGAGCTATACAATACAAGTTTTCTGGTCGTATAGAGACATCGGGATAAAAGCTGTGTCATGAAGACATGACAGACAGCTGCTCTCTTTCTTCTTACAAGCAGGGCTATTGCTATTGCTCACTTCTTAGCACGGCCCGGGACATATACTTTACTGCTGACCGAAAGGTGGAACAACAATCAAATGACTATGTATAAAACTCCCGCTACATGTTTGGAAAACTCCACCTACTGTGCTCTGGCCAGCGCAGTGCAAATCGCTTTGTATCTGAAGGGCTGCGCTGAACCCAGCGGCGAGCGCAGCACATGCCGCGTCCTGTGTGAAAGGGCCTTAACGTGTCCGGTCCCACGACGAGTGAAGCAACGATCACGGCACCAGTTGTAGCGGTGTGTTTTCTGCGTTGTGTCGGAATCAAAGCCAGACTGCGAAAATTCTTGCCATCAGATCCTCACTTTATTCTGTATAACACAAATGGCAATATATGAGGACTTGTGCAGCATATAAACAGTGTGCAGCAGCAATGCACGACGCTGAGAAAGAGAGATATTAAAAGTAGCTTAAGTAAAGAAAAAATAATCAACAAAACATCTGAATGTACATCACAGAGGGGTTTTAGATTACAATCATACAAATATATCATGTGAATTCAGCTGTTACATGAAACATGGCCTTAATTGAATCACCGCAAGAGACTTTGTGCGACCTACCGCTGTGACGTCTCATGCAGACTGGGAAGCAGCAAAGGGCACCAACCCCCCAAGTCAGCATGGCGGCAGGAAACCCCAATATGGTCATGGCAAGTGGAATCACAAAATAATAGTCTAAAATACATAACTGCTACACCCAGAGAGAGACGCATCTGCCCCTACTGGACACAGAGCAACACTTCCTCACCAGCTGCCCTAACTATGAGGAAATCAGAAAGACATTTGATTCAAAACTTGAAATAGTTTGCCCTAACTTCATAAAAGTAAACAATAAAACACAACTTCAACATTTATTAGGTGGAAAAAGAGATTGTATCCTACTAGCAGCAAGATACATTGATACCTGTCACAAAAAGAGGGAGGAGTCGACAAATCAGTAATGCGCTCACACCACACACAACACACACACACTCACACACAGAATTCTAAATTGTTCATAGAATTCTAAATGTTGATTGATTGAGCGTAAGTGAGTACACCCCTTGAAAAGTAACATCTCAATGAACACAAAAACAATTTCCAAATGTTGGCAAGACTAAGTTTAATAACATCTGTTTAACTTATAACATGAAAGAAGGTTAATAATATAACTTAGATTACACATTTTTCAGTTTTACTCAAATTAGGGTGATGCAAAAATGAGTACCCCCACAACAAAAACTACTGCATCTAGTACTTTGAATGGCCTCCATGATTTTTTAATAAATAATTAGACTCACCTTGTTAAATTAGACATTTGAAGTCTAAGATTTAGCTTGCTCCAGAGACTTTCAGTGGGGTGTACTCATTTTGCATCACCCTAATTTGAGTAAAACTGAAAATTTTGTTCTTTAAGTTATATATTAAACCTTTTCATGTTATAAGTTAACAGATGTCATATTAAACTTAGTCTTGTCAACATTTTGGAAATTGTTTTTGTGTTCATTGAGATGTTACTTTTCAAAGGGGGTGTACTCACTTACGCTGAGCACTATACGCATTTAGTTTCTTTTTGCTGTTTTATGATATTGTTTATTTCAATTTTAAACTATTGAATTTACAAAACGATTATAATCAGTTTTCTGTGACAAACCCTGTTTCAGTGTCAGTGACGGAGGGAGATTCAGTCACTCTCGACTCTTCTCTTACTGGAATGAAGGATAATGGTGTGATTCACTGGAGGTTTGGAAACACTTTAATAGCTGAAATCAATAAAGGGGACGACAGCATCACTGAAGATGAAGATGATGATGATGATGATGATGATGATGATGATCTGATGGGAGATTCAGAGACAATGAAGCTGGACAATCAAACTGGATCTCTGACCATCACAAAACATCACAATGAAACATGCTGGAGTTTATCAACTATGGACCAACACTTTCATCAGGCATTCTTATATTCGTCTCATTGTCTACGGTGAGTTAAATATCAGTTTCACGTGTTTTATTTATTACAGCTAGATCTAAAGAAGTATCTTATCATGACTAATGAGTTCAAATGACTAATTCTCTCACTTTCACATGAAACAGCAGGTTTATATTGAACTTTCTATTCAATATTTAAGCTCTACTTTGATCATCTTGGTTCCTTGGATGTTCTTGAATCTCTTCATTCATCCTCATTTCTCTTATTCTCTCATGTTTTCAGCTCGTCTGCCTGTTCCTGTCATCAGCAGTAACTCTTCTCAATGTTCTTCATCATCATCATGTTCATTGGTGTGTTCAGCTGTGAATGTGAGTCATGTGACCTCTCCTGGTACAAAGGAAGCAGTTCATTGTCCAGCATCAGTGCGTCTGATCTCAGCATCAGTCTCTCTCTACTCTGGAGGTGGAATATCAGGATAAAAACACCTACAGCTGTGTGCTGAACATCCCATCAGCCACCAGACTCAACATCTGAACATCACTCAACTCTGTCACACATGTTCAGGTACGGCAGTGCTGATATTAGCGTTTATTGACTGAGCTGATCTCACTTTGATGTTTTATTCCTCAGTCCACTGTTGTGGTCCTACTGAAGCTGTGATCCGATTGGTCCTCTGCTCTGGTGGGCGTGGCTACTGTCATTCTTGTGCTTTATGACATCAGATCCAGAAGAGCTGAAGGAGATCAAGCACATATTCACACATCAGGTACATGATTGATGATGACTGATTCAGCATATATTAATATTGGGTGAGATTGATTCATTTATGGCTTACATGTCAGTTTTTCAGGAAGTGCTTAAATCTGAAGCTGAACGCTGAACTTTAAAGATTCTTCAAGTGTGTTTTGTCATAATAAATACTGATGATATTGAGCTTCTCTTTCAGTGTCAGATTTGTAAAACTCTTATTTGTAAGGCTTTATTGTTCATATTTCTCTCAGAGACACACAGATCTCACTTTACTACTACTGCTGTATATTGTCATGTGTATTTTACACTGTTTGAGGATCAAATTAAAATAGCATCTTTTTAATGTGTCTGACGGAGTGACAAAATTCAGTTCTGAAGTGAATAAATGTACATTTTAGAAGAAAACATTTTCAGAAAACCTGTTCCCTTACATGTTCATTAGCTGAGACCTTGTCTACAAATATATCAGTTTATAATAATGTGTTATTCAATAATAAAAACTAACATCTCAAAAACATGTTTGGTCTCTTATCTGAAGAATCAGTGAGATTTAGGCTGTACTCACACTAGGCACGGTCTTCGTCGTAGTTGTTTTGGCGGTTTTATTTTTTTTAGTTTTAATCTCTTTGTGTCAGGCTGTCATTTTAGTTTTTATTAGTTTTAGTCACGTTCATACTCTTTTTAGTCTAGTCAAGTTTCAGTTGACTAAAAATCTGAGCCTTTTAGTCTTATTTTAGTCAGAATTTTTCATGACTATTTTCGTCTAGTTTTAGTCAATGAAAATTTTATTCTCTTTTTAGTAATGCAATTCTATTTAACCCAATCAATATAGTAGAAGTACCAAGTAGTATAGACGAAACTAAAATTTTCTTTTAGCCAAACCCATTTCAAACAAGGTTATCTTATTATATTGTTACCCATTATATAAATAATACCTTATAATGCCTTGAGATGTCTCAGGAACACACCAAGCCGACGGTCGGCCGTCTGGCAGTTTTTGTTCGTTGGCCGACTAAGTTTTCTCAGTGGGTTCCGCACCGTCAGCTGAAGTTGGTCCTCGTCTGCTTTTTTTCAGCCGAGTCGAAATCGTCGGTCCGTCGGGCCATCAGATCATTCTGATTGGCTGTTCAGATACTGCCATCTGCTGGTTCGGAAAGGCATTTCATCTCATGCAGACGCAGAACTGACGTGCTGCTTGGCCGTCGGCTGTCTAGCGTTGGTTTGGTGTGTCAGGCCAACTTTGGACACAGACGCTGCCGACATGAGCCAACCCCGCAGTCTGCTTTCATCGCCACTAGTTCGTCAGCTTCGGCTTGGTGTGTTCGGGCCTTTATCCCTTTAAGACCTGAAGGCTTTTTTTAGAAGTTTTTTTTTCTTCTGAGCGACATACTCAAAAGTAAAGACTCATAACTCCAAAACTGTAGCAAAGAGAGTCAAAAGGTAGGTATCATTTAATAGAACACTTTTAAATTTTTAGAAAAACATAATTACATTACATTTAGACATTTATGTTGATAAAATGCTGATAAAATCAATATATATATATATATATATATATATATATATACAGCTCTGGAAAAAATTAAGAGACCACTTAACAGACCACTTGATTTCTGAACTTGGAGTGGTCTCTTAATTTTTTCCAGAGCTGTATATATATATATATATATATATATATATCATTGTATAATTTTCATTTTTTTTATTTAACATGTAATAACTCAGGAAGGCAATAAGATCAGAGAAATTCTTTTTTGGTGAGGCTCTCCTACATGTGAGCTGCATCTTTTTCAAATTATTCATTTTTTTCGCAGCTAGATGGCGCCCACGGGCAGTAAACTCTGGTTTAGAGGCACTTCTCAGCACTCCTTAGGGAGTTTTTCAAAATGGTTCGATGCATTAAAAAGATGAGTTTCTAAGTTTTAAGATGATACCTATTTTGTGTTATTCCACGTTGGAAAACAAACATGGATGGATCCGGGAACAGTGGATACACACTGCATCCTGGAAAGATGAGAGACATGTTTTTAGCCAAGTATGTTAAATCATTCCCTGTGTAATATCTTGTGATTAACGCAATATATTATGTTGATTTTAGATTCATTTTAATCGTGAGAATCTGCTTTAAATGATGATGTGCATTTTCTATGATCTGTACATTTTTCATGAAGTTATGAGCATGTGAAATCTACGTATTTACCTACATATCGGTCTCTTTCTCTATGTCAGAGGAAGTGACGTCGCCTGCGTCTGTGCAGTGCGACCTGATGCAGCCCCTGAAGTGAGACACAGGAAACAGAAATACTGCAAAATAATAATAATAACGTGACTAAACGAGATGAAATAATGTTATAACATTTAATCTCGTCTCGTCTCATTTTGGTGCTTTGTTACGAATCAGGTTGCTATCATAAGTCTGATAGGATCGCAACAATCAAAGTATTTATTTCAGTTCCATCCAGTTGAGGATCGCATTCATCACGCCGGTATGGACGGTCTGTTGAGGAACTGTGGCACTGGCTGTCGTGTTGATGATGTCTTCACAATGGATGATCTAGTCGACTCGATCTCTGCTGATACAGGGCTGCGTTGTGGTCGTGTCAAGGCACCGGTCCTCGGTCTCAGCTGGATACGGCCCAGATCCGGTTGACTACGGTAAACCTCGGGATAAACAGAAAGACTAATATTAGCGTAGATGCCATTCTTCTGATGTAACGAGTACATCTGGCGTTATAGGAAGTGTTCCCGGTTCCGGCTGACCTAATTTATGCAGCCTAATAATCCTTTAATGGATTTGAAAATATAAATTGATAATGTGTTATGTGTATGCCAGGTTAAAGAGATGCGTTTTTAGTCTAGATTTAAACTGACAGAGTGTGTCTGCTTCCCGAACAATGCTAGGAAGATTGTTCCAGAGTTTAGGTGCCAAATAGGAGAAGGATCTACCGCCTGCGGTTGATTTTGATATTCTAGGTATTATCAGCTGGCCTGAATTCTCGCAAATAAACGTGAACTATAATGTATTAAGAGCTCATTAGGTACTGGGGAGCTAAACCATTTAGTGCTTTGTAAGTAATTAGCAAGATTTTAAAATCTATACGATGTTTAACAGGAAGCCAATGCAGTGATGACAGAACTGGGCTAATATGGTCATACTTCCTAGTTCTAGTAAGAACTCTAGCTGCTGCATTTTGTACGAGCTGTAGTTTATTTATCAAGCGAGCAGAACAACCACCCAGTAGAGCGTTACAGTAGTCTAGCCTTGAGGTCATAAACGCATGAACTAACTGTTCTGCATTTTTCATTGAGAGCATATGTCGTAGTTAGATATATTTTAAGATGGAAGAATGCGGTTTTACAGATGCTAGTAACATGGCCTTCAAATGAAAGATTGGTATCAAAGAGCACACCCAGGTTCCTAACTGACGACGAAGACTTAACAGAGCAGCCATCAAGTGTTAGACAGTATTCTAGATTTTATGTGAAAAGTTTTCGGTCCAAAAATTAGAATCTCTGTTTTTTTCTGAATTTAGTAGTAGGAAATTACTGGTCATCCAGTTTTTTATATCAGCTATACATTCTGTTAATTTACCGAATTGGTAAGTTTCGTCAGGGCGTGAAGAAATATAGAGCTGAGTATCATCAGCGTAACAATGAAAACTAACGTCATGCTTCCTAATGATATCTCCCAAGGGTAGCATGTACAGAGTGAAAAGCAACGGTCCTAGTACTGAGCCTTGCGGTACTCCATATTGAACTTGTGATTGATATGACCTATTTCGTTTACTATTACAAACTGATAACGGTCAGATAGTATGATTTGAACCATGCCAATGCAATTCCACTAATGCCAACATAATTTTCGAGTCTGTTTAGAAGAATATTGTGATCAATAGTGTCACTGCCTTTTCTAGTATTTTTGACAGAAAAGTGAGATTTGAGATCGGCCTGTAATTGACTAATTCTCTAGGATCAAGTTGTGGTTATTTTAAAGTCTTGTCTCGTTTTCGTCACATGGTAAAGGTTAGTTGACGACGATAATTAGTCATAATTTTTGTTGACGAAAGCAACACTACTTCTTCGTCAGTTAGGAACCTGGGTGTGCTCTTTGATACCAATACCAAGGCCATGTTTCTAGCATCTGTAAAATGTCTCAGGTTACATATGTAACCATGGTTCCCTGAGAACAGGGAATGAGACTCTGTGTTTACCGCATATGGGGAACTGTCACTTGTGACAGGTGTTCGAAATTCCAAGAATCACAACACTCCAATCCTATTGGCTGGTGACAGCCTATGACGTCATTACGGCGCAAACCGTGACGTATAAAAGGAGCACCTGAGGAAGCAGTCAACACCTACTCGTCTTTGAGGGACTGTTCAGCAGGCAGCCTGAAGTATGGCAGGGCAACACAGAGTCTCGTTCCCTGTTCTCAGGGAACTATGGTTACATACGTAACCTGAGACGTTCCCTTTCAAAAGGGAACTCAACTCTGCATTTACCGCATATGGGGAATGAAACACCCATGCCGCCATGCTGAAGGAGAGTGCATGCCAAATGTCTAGACAAACGTCCGGCAGTTCCAGAGAAAAGCCGGGAGCAACTCTCCCCAAGGCTGTCAGTGACAGCATTCCCTATGGCCAACAGCCCAAGCTGAGCCTAAAAGAGACCTTCCGCGGAAAGCCTTCCAAGGCTGCTCAAGGCATCTGGGACCAGCAATCCGTGGAAAGTGGTCCCTTAAAGGGAATGTGGCCAGGAAACCAAACGGAACCCCGGCCAGTCACTAGAGGGGAACAAAGTCAAGGAGGCCTTACTAATCTAGCGAAAGCCAAAGATAGCTGTGAGTGCCCACGAAACAGCCCGTCCAACACAATCCAATGAGCAGTGTACTCGGTAAAGACCCTTTTACTCTTTAAGCAAGAGGAGTACAGCGTACGCCATCACATGCCAAAGAAGGCCCCATGGGCCTATAACCTCAGCAGACACATGGCATCAGCTCGTGACAGTGTTATCAAGCTCCAGGCAGAACAAACCGACTACAAAGGAGGTTAATGAGTCAGCCGGAGCCCTGGCCAGCCAGCGACACAAATCACTTTACTGTTTTCAGAGAGGAATATCAAAGAAAACACAGAAAAAGGGGTACATGCCAGCATGTTCCCAAAGTAGGCCCCAAAGGCTGTCAGCTAGCGGCCATTAAAGTTCTAGGAGCAAAATAGAACCAAGTAAAAAACAAGGTAACTATTTAGCTCAACTAGAGCTAAAGGAAACCATTCTCAAGGAAGAAAATGAATAAACCCAAAACAGTTGGTTTAATGCACGACCTCACCTTGAGAGGCAAGCCACTCAGAAAATGTACTCGGTAAAAGCACCTTTTACTCTCTAAGTGGGAGTGATACAAAGCCAAGCTCCAGCATGATACAAAGGAGGCCTAAAAAGGCCTACAACTCGTAAACATGTGGCGTCAGCTAGTGGCAATCACGACCCATCCATGGTGATGAGTCAAAATAGAAGCCAACACAACAACTGTGCCAAAATGCAATCTAAAAAGAGGCCATGAGGGGCCTTCTACTTTTATAAACACATGGCATCAGCCAGTGGTAGCTACCTGACCAAAACCAGCCAGTAGGCCAAGTACTCGAATACTTAAATAAGAGGAGTACACACTGCGCCACATAACTCTATGAGAGGCCTGACATAGGGCCTACTCTAACAGAAGCAGGTGTGGCCAATAGCGGTGTGAGTCAGAAAGCAAGACACAACCATGGAAGAGTCTAAGTATAACCAACCCAGCTGAAAAAGGAGGCCTAGCAGAGCCTACTACTTTTAGCATCATGTGGCACCAGGCCAAAAAGCAAGCTGTATTAAGAAAGAGGCTACAATAAAGAGCCAACAATCTAACAGCAAATGCAAAACAGCTGCTGTGGTCATGATCGACTGGGAGCTACAGAGATCCTACTATTCTAACCAGAATAAATCTCTCTAGTCAAGTCAAGTCACCTTTATTTATATAGCGCTTTTTTTACAATGCAGATTGTGTCAAAGCAGCTTTACATTGATAACTAGTACATAATTTGGCTGCGCAGCAGCTCTTAAATAATAGTGTCAATGCAGGTAGATCAGAAGCACTGTTGAATAAATGTCAAGAATATTATTGAATATCAAATGTCAAGTGTCCCCAACTAAGCAAGCCAAAGGCGACAGCGGCAAGGAACCCAAATATATATATATATTATATATCTATATATATATATATATATATATATATATTATATAATATATTAGCCCCTTTTAGGCCTCCTTGATCAAGCACCCTAGGCTGAGTGGAGTGGTTTCCTCTCTCTGAGAGAGTATGAAGCACTATGCTGAAGCCTCGGCTCCCCTAAACTCCAGCTAGATCATGACTTCAAGCATTCTGCCCTCTGTGGGCCCTCTTGACAATCACCCTGTGGTGAGTGAGCTGGCTTCCTCTCATGAGAGCCACTACTTCGAAGCTGCTGCTACATTTTGAAATTTGTTTCGAATATGCATTGCAGTACTGTATGAGTAGAATATATTGTATTTTAGAGGTTAAGTACGTTCAAATAAAAAGTTTAAAAGTCAAAGTCTCTCTCTCTCTCAGTCTCTCTCTTCTTGCAGCTCCTCCTTCTTTTCACTCACAAGATTTCTCACATGGCCCCACCTCTCTCTGTCAGAGGCAGCCCCTCCTTTCTCTCTCTCTCTCTCTCTCTTATCACAGTCACCATTTACTCTTGCTATAGGAGAGAGAAACAAGTGTTCTTTCCTGATTCTAGTTTATCTCTATCAATGGATATTGTTCCTTTTTCAAACAGTCATAATCTGTGCATCATTAATGAAAGAGAGAGAAAAACAGATTCTTTCTCTATTCACACACACAAGTCACCTGGTCACTGTTTATTTCTATCAGGTACTTCTTATTTTCTTAATAACAGCGTGTGAAATTTAGAAAATGTAGAAAATTTCCTTTGTTTTGTGAAGCCTTGTGCCAGCCACCGTGGTCCTATCCCGACCTCTTCCTGGCTCCTGGCTGGCTCACCACATGATAGTGGACTTCAGGAGAAACACTCCAGCATTATTCCCACTCTTCATCATGGACAGCACTGAGGCAGCAGTGGAGTCATTCAGGTTCCTGGGCACCACCATCTCTCAGGACCTGAAGTGGGAGTTACACATAGACTCCAGCGTGGAAAAAGTCCCAGCAGAGACTGGACTTCCTTCTCCAGCTGAGGAAGTTCAACCTGCCACAGGAGCTGCTGAAACAGTTCTACTCTGCAGTGTTGACAGAACCGGACTAATATGGTCACACTTCCGGGTTCTGGTAAGAACTCAACACAGGCAAACATTATACATGTGATTTACTGGCTTTTGAGTCAAATGAACCCTGTGATGATTTTCTCTTTTATTTTATCTGTTCAAGCATCAGTGTGTCTGGTTTGATCTATCAGTGGTTAAACAGCTTCTGCTGGATGTTTGTGGTTGATTCGCATGTCAGCAGTTTGAGGCTGAAGCATTTCTTCATTTTCTCTCCTGCTAATAAGAAGATCACAATCTTCCACTCCACACAAAACATCTTTACACTGAAATAAAGTGAATCCATCAACAGTCAAATAAGAGTCGCAGGTCAGAGGTCAAATATGATTGACAGCTCACAGCACTAAATAACACACCAGCAGATTCAGATATCTAGTCCAATATTTTACTCTTCTGCTGTTAGTTTTCATTCAGGCCCAGAATTCATTTGAAAATGTAAGATCAGCAAAAGCTTGTTGATTTTCGTGACGGTAAAGGAGACGGATGTGTGAGCGGAAACTAACTGAGGTTGGGGGAGGATTCACACACAACCAGATAAATATCACAGTGTCAGTGTGTTTCAGATCAATCTGAGGGTTTTCAGACATTTAATTACTATCGTGGGCTTTTCAGTGAACCGATGAAGAAAATGTTCCTCAAGTTAGTTTTGCTCTGTTTGTGGCGTCTGGATGGTGAGTTTTAAATGTGTTTTTATGGCTTCAGTTGTGTGTGTTCTGGTACCATGTGATAAATTACTGGTTAAATTAGTTAGAGAAGATTAACATTCACTGTTAGTGTCAGCGGTTGCTGTAGTGAAGCGCACGACTCAGGAAATAACTCAAAGAACAGTCTTTAATCTAATAATCCCACAATACACAGGAGAATCATGAGGAGAAACACAACCACGTAACGTAGACGATACCGGACAGGTTAATTTTTCTTTTCTCATTTTCTTATCTTCGGACAGACATTGACTAATATTTTTTCTATCATAGAAGAAACTGATGTCAAGAAAATTTTTGAAAAATGCACAATACACACTATAATACAATACACACAAGAGTCCTGTTCCAGATAATATTTGTGGTTATGTCTTACAAACCTGTGCTGAGCAATTATCTACAGTTTTTGCTTTGTTGTTTCAAAAGTCTTTTGACCAGCATGTAGTGCCAACTGTATGGAAACTTCAACTTTAGTACCGATTCCTAAAATGAACACGCTTACATACTATTCGGATTCATTGAAGAGGTTTTTCGGTCAGTAAAACAAACAGACCGTATATCGAGAGAACAAATAGCGCTGTTGTTGAGTTGTTTCACTAGTTTGAACTACGCTGCACAGCCAAGTGGATAACGGAACGCAAGCTCAAAGGAGTTGCGTTTACTCCCGGTCCCGGACATCATTATTAAACAGCGCTGCAACATCCAGTGAGAAGCATTTCAATTAAACACACACCTCTGTTACAAACCACAAAACACTCAATGATTAAACCAGTTTTAAATTGGATAAAACATCCTCAACATTCCCAACAAAAGTGATTAAGAAACATTGTGCCATGAACAAAGTTTTTAAATTCCACAAATCACCACCCTTACAAACATTTACCACTAATTGATTGCTCCCGTCTGCCTCACTGCTCAGAATGGTTTGTGCCTGTTGATCTGTATAGCTTTGTTTTGAATCTCTTACTATCATTCCTTGTTGTTTATATTATCATCACCATATATCTGATATTGTTTAATATTGCCACATTAATTTGATGTCGCTAGCTTTTAATCTTTTAATCTAAATCGCTATCACAATGCATTAGCATTTCACTAGCCTGTTAACTTGTTATCCGTGCCTACCGTAGTCTTCTCTCATACTCCTTTTTCTCTACGAGTCCATCAAACAACTGGTGAGTCGGATCAGTCTACAAACAGAGTCATGTCATCCTCTCCTTTTGTTGTTTCTTGCACTGCCTGTTACATGTATAGTATAGCTTGCTCTATCAGCAACGAGAGATTCACATGTGATAAATGTAGGGAAATAGTCAGGCTGACAGAGAGAATCTCAGAATTAGAGACACGCATCCAAAGGATAGTAAGAATTTAAGGGCTTTAGATACAGTTTTGGATGCGACTAGCTTAGTGAACTCTGTACATTGTTCAGTTCAGGCTGTAGATTGGTGGATGTGAGACGGCCTAGTTGTGGGACAAAACACGGCTCTTCTGTTCCGATTAGAACAACAAACAGGTTCTCCCCACTCAGTGACACACTCACTGAGAATCCTGTTGAAAGTGCCCTAGTTATTGGCGATTCTATTACACGGAACGTGAAAATAGAGACACCAGCCACCATAGTCACATGTTTGCCGGGAGCCAGAGCACCTGACATCAAAGCAAATTTAAAAGTGCTGGCTAATGCTAATCGTAAATACTTATTTATAAATTATTATTCACATCGGCACAAATGGTGTTCGACTTCGCCAGTCGAAGATCACTAAAATTAACATTAAAGAGGTGTGTGAACTCGCAAGTACAATGTCAGAAACAGTAATTTGCTCTGGTCCCCTTCCTGTTCGTCGGAGTGATGAGATAGTTAGCAGATTATCATCACTCAATGGCTGGCTGTCTAAGTGGTGTCCGCAGAATAATATAGGTTTCATAGACAATTGGAAAAGTTTTTGGGGCAGACCTGGACTGTTGAAAAGAGATGGTATTCATCCTTCCCGGGATGGTGCTGCTCTTCTCTCTAGTAATATGGCACATAGTCTTAGAACAAAAACATGACAAACTACGGCCCAGGTCAGGAAGCAGACAGACTGGCTAAACCGACCGTCTGCTAGCTGCCTCACGTTACAGAAGTCAGATAAATCCCAACACATAGAAACTCTTACACCTAGATATTATCACATAGAGACTGTGTCTGTACCCCGAATTAGTAAAAACAAAAAACTTCCAAACCCATTTAAGAGTAAAGATTTAATTGATGTTCAACAAATAAAAAACAGAAATAAATACTGATAAAGCCTGGGTTGCTGAATATTAGATCCCTTTCTTCAAAAGGACTTATTGTAAATGATATTGTTACAACCACACCTTCCCGGACTCCAGTTCCCACGATCCTCTTTGTCTGCACTCCTGAACTCACTTCCCTCATCAGCCTTCCTGCCATTTCCCTGGATTCCCTGCACCTGTTGTCTTCATCAGCACTACCTTTAAGTTGGGCTCATTCCCTGCACTCCTTTGTCAGTTCTATTGTTTGTTTAGATGTGTTGTGTTGTTATAACTCTCCTTCTTGTGAATAAAAGCCTGTATATTGTGGATTTCCGTATTCACCTCGTCTCTACAGCAACACACCGTAACAGATATTATCACAGACAATAATCTAGATGTGCTGTGTTTGACAGAAACCTGGCTAAAACCGGACGATTACATTACTTTAAATGAGTCTAGCCCTCAAGGTTATGATTATCGACACAAACTGCATCGGAAGGGCAAAGGGGGAGGTGTTGCTGTAATTTATAGTAATAATTACAGTATTAGTCAAAAGTCTTTCAAATATAATTCCTTCGAAGTGATGGTGCTTTATGTATTTGTATTTATTATTTATAAAGCACATTTCAATACAACTGAAGTTGTCCAAAGTGCTGTACATTAAAATGGGGAAAATACAAGGCACAATTTATATAAAGCATACAAAACATAAAACACATACACATCTAGGGATCAATCACCAGAAGATTTAAAATCCATATTAAGTAGATGAGCTTTCAGCAAATATTTAAAACTAGAAATTGTGTGAGCAGATCTAATAGAGAGGGCCGTGAGTTCCATAACTTCGGAACAGCTACTGAGAAAGCCAGATCTCCTCTAAGTTTTAGTATAGATCTGGGGACCGCTAAAAGAAGCTGGTCAGAAGATCTCAGAGGCCTGACAGAAGAATAATGGTTCACTACGGTCTCTATTTCTCACTACGGAAATATCATTAGGAAGCATGGCGTTAGTTTTCACTAGGGATGCACCGATAACGATACCAAGCTCATGTACTTGTACTCATAAAAAAAATACACTCGATACCAAAGACCGATACCGCACATGACGTAATTGACAGAATTTTCCATGCAGATTTAAAAACAAACAATAAAAGTTTATATTCAATTCGAAAATTGACCGGCAACCATTCAAGGGAAAATAAAATAGGAGTGATATGGTCATGCTTTCGGGTTATGTAACGTAAGCAGACATTTTAAACTCTATTGGAGTTAGACAACATGTGTCAGGACCCACTAACTGTCGTAATCATACTTTAGATCTAATATTGTCACATGGAATTGATATTGACGCCGTTGAAATTCTGCAGCAGAGTCACAACATCTCAGATCATTATCTAGTCTCGGGAATACTACATTTAGCTAAGGCTGCAAAACCGCCACCCTACCACAAATATGGTAGAACCATCACTTCTACAACTAAAGATTGCTTTATAAATAATCTTCCTGATCAGTTTCATTTCCTTAGCACAGTGGTTCCCAAACCTGTCCTGGAGTACCCCCATCCCTGCGTATTTTGCGCTCTTAAGAGAGCAGCCAGAAAAATGGAGCGCAGCTGGAAGAAAACAAAAACTAGAGGTTTTGGAAAGAACACATTGTAATGTACAGAAAGGCCTTAAAAACTGCTAGATCTACTGATTTTTTCAAACCTCACAACCCTTTCAAACAAGCAAACCCTAGGTATTTATTTGATACAGTGGCTAAATTAGCGAGAAATAAAGCATCAGCTTCTGATGTTTCCAAACAGCACAGCAGCAACTTTATGAACTTCTTTACTTGTAAGATTGACAATATTAGAGAGAAAATTATAACCATGCAACTGTCTACTAGAGTATCGCATCAGACAGTGCATTGTAGTGTCCCTGAGGAAAAATTCAATTCATTTACTGCTTTAGGAGAGGAAGAAGTGTCTAACTTGTTAAAACATCAAAATCAACAACATGTATGTTAGACCCTATACCGACTATGCTATTGAAAGAGATGCTTCCAGAGATCATAGATCCTCTTCTTAATATTGTTAATTCATCTTTATCACTAGGATACGTACCGAAAACCTTTAAGCTGGCTATTATTAAACCTCTTATTAAAAAAAAACCACTTGATCCTAGAGAATTAGTCAGTTGCAGGCCGATCTCGAATCTCACTTTTCTGTCAAAAATACTAGAAAAGGCAGTATCATTGGAACTATGTTCTTTTTTTTTTAGAAAGAATGGTATCTGTGAGGATTTCCAGTCAGGATTTAGACCGTACCATAGTACTGAGACTGCTCTCGTTAGAGTTACTAATGATTTGCTCTTATCATCAGATCGTGGTTGTACCTCTATTAGTGTTAATGGATCTTAGTGCTGCATTCGACACTATCGATCACAAGATTCTTTCAAATACACTCAACAATTATGTTGGCATTAGTGGAATTTCATTGGCATGGTTAAAATCATACTTATCTGTCGTTATCAGTTTGTAGTAGTAAACAAAGAGATGTCATATCGATCACAAGTTCAATATGGAGTACCGCAAGGCTCAGTACTAGGACCGTTGCTTTTCACTCTGTACATGCTACCCTTGAGAAATCATTAGGAAGCATGGCGTTAGTTTTCACTAGGGATGCACCGAACGACCAAGCTCATGTACTTGTACTCATAAAAATACACTCGATACTAGGGATGTCCCGATCACGTTTTTTTGCCCTCGAGTCCAAGTCCGAGTCATTTGATTTTGAGTATCTACCGATACCGAGTCCCGATCCGATACTTCTATAATACATAAAAAGAATAAAGAAGAGTGAAAAAACAGATCCAGGATCCAGGAACAGTGCTTTTCAGGTTTTTCAGGTATCTAACAGTAGTTTTCAAGTACAGAAATGGATAAAGTAATCAAATATAAAATATCACTGCATATTATCTTACTGTATAAAATAAATAAAGATTAATCGTATTGAAGTTACAAAACTATTCAGTCAAGAGCAGTGAGTGATTTCTTTGTATTTGTTGTTTGATTTACATTAAAAACAGGCAGCAGGAATAGTTTTTTCCCCTTTAAGACATGCACGATCCAGTACATATACTGTTACACATGCGCTGTCTTTCTCAACTAATACGTTCACTTAAGACACACCGACTATGTTTGCTAGGATACTCGCTAAGACGGGCATGTTGACATAATTTTTTGTATGAATTTGTCCGCTGAAGCGCAAGACTTGAAAGAAACTCAGTATTTGCGCGCTGACTGAAATAAGCGTGTGCGCGCTTCGGATGAGCGCACACAAATCTTCTCACAGCGCGCGAGCTCTCTTTCGCGTCTTGTTCTTGAAGGTTTAAATCAGCAAGACTTAAATGAGTTAGTTTAAACACAGATAGCAACGTGTGCTGTTCAGGTCTCACCTGCGCTCGCGATATCAACGGCGATGACGGCGTAAATGACTGGACACTAGAGCGGACGGCACTCGCAGTTAACAGTTTACAAAGAGTAACTGTTTTGTCCATGCTTTCTGATTATCGTTGTTGTAACGTTTTGCGCATCCATCGACTGAAACATAGGCTACATTATCTGAACTCTGTCTGTCTGTTTTCCACGTTGCTATTTTAAACAAACCATATTAACCAATAGATGCGTCGTCATTCGAGATGGACCGCGGTGCAAGTGCGTACCGTAAGTGGAGAACCGTACGGTTCGATTTTTTACCGAGAACCGTTGCACCCCTAATACATATATATATCCGAGTCCTGATCGGGAGGTAACGTCCGATTCCGATCGAGTCTGAAACCACGTGATCGGATCTGGACATCCCTACTCGATACCAAAGACCGATCCGCACATGACGTAATTGACAGAATTTTCCATGCACAGAGACAACCCGATGATGACAACCCACACATTGCGAACTGCATGCAAATCACGTTGAAAGATGCAAAGCACGCTCTCTCTCGCTCTCTCTCACAGTTCTCTCAGACAGCACGTGATCAGTTCTCCTTGCGCCTAAATGGTCTATTGCACAAATAGTTGTCAAAATGTCCATTGTATGGAGTATCTCACGTAAATACAGTCAGTTATGGCTTAAGTGGACATAAACAGGTGGGTGAAAACAGGAAATGTGTCAGTATATTACATCCATGGATTCGGTCTTTAAATGACAGTAGCCCAGTTAAATATATATATATATATACACACACAAGGCAGGTTAAAAAAGACTTATAGATGTTTATTTTTATTTTGTTTTTATTATGACTTTGGTAATTATGCCCTTTGAAGGTTATTGGACACTGAAATTTGTGCTTTAAGTTTGTGACAAGTAAAGAAGCTGTCCTGTATTCATTAGTCTCACTGTGTTGTTCTTGGAAAACTGCCACATCACCAAAAAAAAAAAAAGAAAAAAAAAGATACTAATAAATGTATAGGCATCGGTTGTCACAGACACGCCAGGCTCTACACTCACCCAATCAAAACGCACTCCTTCTCCTGAGTAACTAGCCACACCTGACACGCATCAACACTCATCACCACAGCAGCATAAAAGACACTCCAGAGCGCTCAGTCACTGTCCGGTCTCGTTAACGCATACCTACCTGTGATGCTTACCTCAGGGACTCTGCTAACTTCTGCTTACCTGTATCCAGCGTTCCATGTGATTCCTAGTGTCTCCTCGTCTCCTGTGAGTGTCTTCGTGTCTCATCTGCTCCATGCCTGCCTGCTTCCACGATCCCTGGGAAATATAAAGACAAGTATCAGATCCAGTATCATCTTCCATCACAAACTTAACCTGCTTCCACTCACCTGCACTCTGCCATCGATCTATGGTTGTTCAATAAACTGTATATTAACTATACCTGTGTCTCCGTCCCCTTCTGTACGTAACAGAAGACCGGACCCATACCATCAGAACAACCATGAGTCATCCAGATCCATTTCAAGACCTTGTTGATGCGCTTCGCCGCACGTTCACCCCAGCACTTTCACGCCAGCACCTCCAGCACCTTCAGCGACCACTTCCGCATTCACCGCTGCATCTCCTTTGCCAACGGCGATCACCAGTCCCATGGCCAAACTGGCGCCCTTCACTGGCCTGGCGGAGGACTGCAATGGATTCATCCTGCAGTGTTCACTGGTCCTGGAGATGCAACCGCATTTGTATCCCGACGACAGCGCAAAGGTGGCTTTCATCTCTCAACTGGAAGGAAGAGCTCTCCGCTGGGCTGAACCACTTTGGACACAGAAAAATCTGGTCGTTAAATCGCTATCAAGTTTCATTTCCCACAAGTTTTTGGGAAACCAGCCTGGGATTCATCCATCGGTGAGAGATTATGCAAATTGAAACAAGGTCTCATGTCTGTGTCTGATTATGCCATTCAGTTCTGTACCCTGGCTGCAGCAAGTGGTTGGAATGAACAAGCCCTTATCACCACCTATCGTCAAGGCCTTGATCCACGTGTGCGGTTGCATTCCGCTGCATACGAGGACTCCATCTGGCTCGAGAAATTCATCAAGCTATCCATCAGATTCGCCACTCGTATGCAGCTGTGTCTCGAAGAGCACCAGGGCCAGCCATTATTTCCATCCATCCTCCGCCATCCAGAATCCATCAGCCATCCAGAACCAGCCACCGAACCCATGCAAATAGAACACTCACGTCTTTCATCTGCTGAGCGACAGAGGAGGCTGACCCAGAATCTCTGTCTTTACTGTGGTCATGCTGGGCATTACATCTCTGAATGCCCCACTTGTCCAATACGACCCATGGTGAGTGTTATCATGCCTATGTTGAATAAGATGAAACCACTCACTATTATTGTAACCCTTACTGCTGCTGATTTCTGCCTTCCAGTCAATGCCCTCCTTGATTCTGGGTCAGCTGGAAACTTCATCTCCGGTGCCCTCTGTCGCCAGCTCCAGCTCAAAACTACTGCTACGCCGAATGTTTACCAGATCCACTCGGTAACTGGAAAAACCACTCCGTCAAGTTTGTCACTGTGTTGGACCTCTTCACCTCCAAATCAGTATCCTCCACACAGAAGAGATTAATCTGCTGGTTCTGGAGGAATCAATGGCTGACGTGATTCTAGGGCTCCCCTGGCTTGAGCAACATAATCCCATCATCTCCTGGAGGACAGGAGAGATCCTGAAGTGGGGTAACCAATGCTTTCCTGACTGTTTCCCTAAGTTCCCGATTCCAACTCGTCCAAGTTCCAAAGAAATCCAAGTCTCTGCTCCTGAGTTTCCTGCTCCAACTCGTCCAAGTTCCAGGAAGCCCCGAGTTTCTGTTCCTGAGCTTCCTGCTCCAAGTCGTCCAAGTTCCAAAGAAATTCAAGTCTCTGCTTCCGAGTTTCCTGTGTCAAGTTTTCTAAGCTCTGAGAAAATCCAAGTCTATGCTACTTCTGGGGAAAGTCCACTCGAGAAACGTTCTACGGACATCCCTGCATGTTACTCCCACTTCAGCGATGTCTTCTGTCCAAAAGAAGCCTCCAAGCTGCCTCCCCATCAGCCATGGGACTGCGCAATCGACCTCATCCCCGGTGAGCCAGTACCCAGAGGGAAAATCTACTCCCTTATCCTCCCAGAGGAGAAGGCCATGGAGGAGTACATAAACAAAGCTCTGTCACAGGGCTACATATGCCCGTCTACTTCCCCTGCTGCTTCAAGCTTTTTTTTCGTGGCGAAGAAGGACGGAGGCTTGCGGCCCTGCATTGACTACAGAGCTTTGAACATGATCACCATTAAATTCTGCTATCCACTTCTTCTTGTCCCATCAGCGCTGGAACATCTACACGGCGCCACTGTGTTCTCCAAGTTGGACCTCCGCAGCGTGTATAACCTCATCCGGATACGTGAGGGGGGCGAGTGGAAGACAGACTTTGTGACCCCTACCGGCCACTATGAGTACCAGGTAATGCCGTATGGACTTGTCAACTGTATTCCAGGACTTCATGCATGAGGTGCTCCGGGAGTTCCTGCACAAATCAGTCCTGGTCTACATAGACGATATTTTGAATTACTCCCGGAGCATGGCCGACCATCGCCACCACGTTGCGGAGGTCCTCCAATGCCTGAGGGACTTTCAACTCTACCTCAAAGCCGAGAAATGCAGTTTCCATCAGCCCTCAGTGCAGTTCTTAGGATATAACATTGACCACAGTGGCATCCGCATGGACGAGGGGAAGGTAACTGCTGTCCAAGACTGGCCCGTTCCCACATCCGTGAAAGAGTTACAAAGGTTCCTAGGTTTTGCAAATTTCTACTACAGATTCATCCAAGGTTACAGCTCCATCACCAGCCCACTCACAAGCCTTCTCAGAAAACAAGCCCAAGTCTCTGTCCTGGACTCCAGCCACCACACAAGCCTTTAACACCCTGAAAACCGCGTTTACAACCGCTCCCCTCCTGGTACACCCAGATCCGGATCTCCCTTTCGTCGTTGAAGTCGACGCCTCAACCACAGGAGTGGGAGCAGTGTTATCCCAGCAGCAGGGGAATCCCCGTAATAGTGCAGTTCACAGTGCTTACAGACCATAAAAATCTGGAGTATTTACAGGACACTAAACGACTGAACACACGCCAAGCCAGATGGGCTCTGTTCTTCACTAGATTCCACTTTACCATCTCCTATCATCCTGGGTCAAATAATGTAAAGGCAGATGCTTTGTCCCATATTCATAGTCCTGAAGAAAGCACCAATGATCCAGAGCCTATCATCCCTGAGAAACTGTTTGTCAGCCCCATTACCTGGTCTGCTGAGACACTCCCCGAGCCGAATGCCTCCGCCAACACCCCGCTGAGTTGTCCCCAAGGTTTGCAGTATGTTCCACGGACACGGCGCACTCCACTAATTCATTCCGCGCACTCTTCACTGGGCATTGGCCATCCAGGGGTCAATGAGACCCTCTCGCTGTTGAAACAGGGCTTCTGGTGGCCCAACATGGCATCCAACGTCAAGAGGTACGTACAGGGGTGCCAGGAATGTGCCGTCTCCAAGAGTCCAAGAGAGTTTCCCTCCAGGAAACTCCAACCTCTGCCCGTTCCAACCGCCCCTGGTCACACCTAGGAGTAGATTTCATAACGAATCTCCCAGTCTCCAATGGTTGTACCTGTGTTCTGGTGGTAGTGGACCGATTCTCCAAGTCTTGTCGATTAATTCCCTTACCTGGCCTACCAACGGCAATGGAGACCGCAGAACTCATGTTTAACTATGTATTCCGATACTATGGACTGCCTGAGGATATCGTGTCTGCAATTCACCTCCAGAGTATGGCGATCCTTCTTCAAGCTCCTAGGTGTGACCATCAGTCTCTCTTCTGGATACCATCCCCAGACGAACGGGCAGACGGAGAGGATGATTCAGGAGATCGGCCGTTTCTTATGTACCTTCTGTCACGGCCACCAGGACTCCTGGAACCAGTTTCTGGGTTGGGCCGAGTACGCCCAGAACTCTCTCCGTCAGTCCACCACCGGTCTCACTCTCTTCCAATGCGTACTCGGCTACCAACCCCCACTGTTCCCCTGGGATGGGGAACCATTGGACGTCCCTGCAGTGGATTACTGGTTCCAGGAGAGCGAGAGGGTCTGGGACTCGCCTCATCTGCAACTCCAGTGAGCTCTACACAGGCGCAGGACAACAGCTGACCTTCGGCCCTCCCAAGCACCCAACTTCCAGCCAGGTGAGAAGGTTTGGCTGTTGACCTGGGACATCAGGATGTGCCTGCCGTGTAGGAAGCCCAGATTCATTGGCCCCTTCACCATCACCCGGCAGATAAACCCTGTCACCTATCACCTGCAACTCCCTCCTGAGTATAAAATCCACCCAGTCTTCCATGTGTCACTATGAAAGCCTCACCATCCCTCTGTTCTTCCCTCCACAGAGCCTGGCGAAGCCAAAGAACCCCCCCTTCCACTGATCGTGGAAGATGGAGCGGCCTACATCGTGAAAGACATCTTGGACTCCCGGCACCGTGGTGGTCACCTGGAGTACCTAGTCGACTGGGAGGGATATGGTCCCGAAGAGCGGTCATGGGTTCCCAGGAATGATGTTCTAGATCCAAGTCTCCTCGATGAGTTCCATGCCAGACATCCTAACCGACCAGCTCCACATGGCAGGGGTCGACCACCACAACGTCGGGGTCCACGGTCCTCAGGAGCGGACCGTGGAGGGGGGGGTAATGTCACAGACACGCCAGGCTCTTCATTCACCCAATCACAACGCACTCCTTCTCTTGAGTAACTAGCCACAGCTGGCACACATCAGCACTCATCACCACAGCAGCATAAAAGACACTCCAGAGCGCTCAGTCACTGTCCGGTCTCGTTAACGCATACCTACCTGTGATGCTTACTTCAGGGACTCTGCTAACTTCTGCTTACCTGTATCCAGCGTTCCATGTGACTCCTAGTGTCTCCTCGTCTCCTGTGAGTGTCTTCATGTCTCATCTGCTCCATGCCTGCCTGCTTCCACGATCCCTGGGAAAGATAAAGACAAGTATCAGATCCAGTATCATCTTCCATCACAAACTTAACCTGCTTCAACTCACCTGCACTCTGCCATCGATCTCTGGTTGTTCAGTAAACTGTATATTAACTATATCTGTGTCTCCGTCCCCTTCTGTACGTAACATCGGTATTGGTGAGTGCCAGAAAAAAAAATTGGTACTCACACTCAGTCCTTAAAAATGGTATCGGTGCATCCCTAGTTTTCACTGTTACACTGATGATATTCAGCTCTATATTTGTTTGCACCCTGATGAAACTTACCAATTCACAAAATTAATGCATAGCTGATATACAAAAATTGGATGACCAGTAATTTCCTACTACTAAATTCAGAAAAAACAGAGATTCTAATTGTTGGCCCAAAAACTTCACGTAATAACCTAGAATACTGTCTAACACTTGATGGCTGCTCTGTTAAGTCTTCGTCGTCAGCTAGGAACCTGGGTGTGCTCTTTGATACCAATCTTTCATTTGAAGGCCATGTTTCTAGCATCTGTAAAACCGCATTCTTCCATCTTAAAAATATATCTAAACTACGACATATGCTCTCAATGAAAATGCAGAACATTAGTTCATGCGTTCATGACCTCAAGGCTAGATTACTGTAACGCTCTACTTGGTGGTTGTTCCTCCCGCTTGATAAAGAAACTACAGCTCGTACAAAATGCAGCAGCTAGAGTTCTTACTAGAACTAGGAAGTATATCCAGTGGCCTGTTGCACAAAGCTGGTTTCAATTTCTACCCAGGTAAGTTCAAGATTAGTTTGAGCAAACTCTGGTTTTTCGGGCTCATGAAGGTGGATCGGTTTTAAGCGGGTTTCATTGCTATGGTGCCTTCAGGTCCAAGATTTAGGATGCCAGTGTTTTTTCAAAATCAGAGTGGAAAATCCTTTATACCACAGGCTGTGACGTGTTTAAATGAAAGATAGTGAAAGAGATTTTTTTTTTTGTTTGTTTATGAAGCAGTATGTGTTGGATAGATTAATTCACAGAGATCAAGTGGATCGTCACTCATGGTAGATTTACTGGGCCAGGGACAAACAAGACCAAAAGGCTGGTTAAAATACAGTGCATCGATGTTGCATGAGAAATCAGTACATTTTCTCAGAAGTGCATGTGACATATAGTGGACAAAAATCTAAATAAAACATACATTAAAGAAAATAAAATATAAAACACTTTCTCTGTTTTAATTTCTCATCAATTCACATAAATACAGAGAATCTATGAACTTAAGTAACCAATATTTTACATATTTTGTATAAATGAAATAAGGAGAGAGAAGAACGCAGCCCTAAAATGGCGCAGTTACACACTTCAGCACGTGTGCTAATAGCTAACACTCAACTAGGGCTAATATTATTTTTACACAGAACACGACAAAACCGAATAAAACACATACCTGGGACAAACAGCACCAAAAGGCTGATCAGAATGCAGTGCGTCGATGTTGCATGAGAAGACTTAAATGAAAATAGAAGTTCGGAGTTCACAAGCAGGCCAATAAACACTCTTCATCTTATCGTCACAAATAACACATATTTGACTCCACTAAGACAACTAGGAACTGACAGACAAAATAAGTAAACTTGTGTGTAGTTTAAAGTTTAAACTTGGGCTTGAAAACAATCCAAACTTAGTTATTAAGACAGAACAATCATTGATGCGACTTACCAGCAGGAAGTGATATTAGACTCTAGTGCTGATGACATAGCTCCGCCCCACAATATCATGTGCACAAACGCAACAAGTTTTCCCATTTATGCATGAATTTAACTAATATTATTAAAACTCCTTTTAACACATATATAAGTCTATTCTCTTTTCATTCATCATCTTTTGTCTTTGTGCTGCTGCAGAATATTATTCACGTCACATTTAAATGATTCAAAGTATTTCAGTGAAGCTTCATCAAACCAACATCAAGTGATTTTAAATCTTAATCTGTGAAAAACTCTGTTCTTCAGGAGTGTTTGGTGTTAAAATGAAGACAGTTCAGTGAAGGAGGGAGATTCAGTCACTCTAAACTCTGATCTTACTGAAATGAAGGATTATGATCAGATTCAGTGGAGGTTTAAGACACTTTTAATAGCTGAAATCAATGTAACGGCCGACAGATACTGTATATGATGATGATCTTGATGGGAGATTCAGAGACAGACTGAAGCTGGACAATCAAACTGGATCTCTGACCATCACAAACATCACAATGAAACATGCTGGACATTTTAACCTATGGACCAAATATGAGAGTGTTAATTTCTATCTCTCTGTCTATTGTGAGTTAAATATCAGTTTTACATGTTTTATATTTTAATCATCACACAAGATTCTATTAATAATCCAAACTCAATTACTTCTGTTGTTTAATTTAAGTTTCAATCCATGTACTTTTGTAAATGAAGTTAATCTGTGTTGAACCTGTTTCTGTTTGTTCTCCATGTGTGTGTTTAAAGATTCAGTGTCAGTGAAGGAGGGAGATTCAGTCACTATAAACTCTCATCTTACTGAAATAAAGGATGATGATGTGATTCAGTGGTGGATTGAAAAGACTTTAATAGCTTTAATCAATAAAGGGTCGACAGATTCACTGTAAATGATGATGTTCTTGGTGGGAGATTCAGAGACAGACTGAAGCTGGACAATCAAACTGGATCTCTGACCATCACAAACATCACAATGAAACATGCTGGAGTTTATCAACTACAGACCAACTATAAGAGTGATAATTTCCATCTCATTGTCATTGGTGAGTTCAAAATCCTTTTCACGTGTTTTTTAATGACAAAGTTGAAATGAATTCATACATCATTTTGTTTCTTTTGCTGTTTTATGATATTGTTTATTTCAAATTAAAAAAAATTATTTCAAACTTAAACAATTTATTTTAATAAACCATTATAATCTGTTTATCTGTGACAAACTGTTTCAGTGTCAGTGACGGAGGGAGATTCAGTCACTCTCGACTCTGGTCTTACTGAAATGAAGGATGATGATGTGATTCACTGGAAGTTTGGAAAAACTTTAATAGCTGAAATCATTAACGGGTCGACAGAATCACTGTATATGATGATGTTCCTGATGGGAGATTCAGAGACAGACTGAAGCTGGACATTCAAACTGGATCTCTGACCATCACAAACATCACAACTGAACATGCTGGAGAATATGAATGTGTCCATTTCAGCAGTTTTTCGGTTATTCGTCTCATTGTCTACGGTGAGTTAAATATCAGTTTCACATGTTTTAGATCTAAAGAAGTATCTTATCATGATTAATGAGTTCAAATGACTAATTCTCTCACTTTCACATGAACAGCAGGTTTATATTTAACTTTCTATTCAATAGTTTTAAATGCTCTACTTTTGATCATCTTGGTTCCTCTGGATGTTTCTTGAATCTCTTCATTCATCCTCATTTCTCTTTATTCTCTCATGTTTTCAGCTCGTCTGCCTGTTCCTGTCATCAGCAGTAACTCTTCTCAATGTTCTTCATCATCATCATCATCATCATGTTCATTGGTGTGTTCAGTGGTGAATGTGAGTCATGTGACTCTCTCCTGGTACAAAGGAAGCAGTTCATTGTCCAGCATCAGTGCGTCTGATCTCAGCATCAGTCTCTCTCTACCTCTGGAGGTGGATATCAGGATAAAAACCTACAGCTGTGTGCTGAACAATCCCATCAGCCACCAGACTCAACTGAACATCACTCAACTCTGTCACACATGTTCAGGTACGGCAGCGCTGATGATATTAGCGTTTATTGACTGAGCTGATCTCACTTTGATGTTTTTATTCCTCAGTCCACTGTTGTGGTCCTACTGAAGCTGTGATCCGATTGGTCCTCTCTGCTCTGGTGGGCGTGGCTACTGTCATTCTTGTGGTTTATGACATCAGATCCAGAAGAGCTGAAGGAGATCAAGCACATATTCACACATCAGGTACATGATTGATGATGACTGATTCAGCATATATTAATATTGGTGAGATTGATTCATTTATGGCTTTACATTCATCTTTTTCAGGAAGTGCTTAAATCTGAAGCAGAACGCTGAACTTTAAAGATTCTTCAAGTGTGTTTTTGTCATAATAAATACTGATGATTATTTGAGCTTCTCTTTCAGTGTCAGATTTGTAAAACTCTTATTTGTAAGGCTTTATTGTTATATTTCTCTCAGAGACACACAGATCTCACTTTACTACTACTGCGTATATTGTCATGTGTATTTACACTGTTGTTGAGATCAAATTAAATAGCATCTTTTTAATGTCTGACGGAGTTGACACAAATTCAGTTCTGAAGTGAATAAATGTACATTTTTAGAAGAAAACATTTTCAGAAAAACCTGTTCCCTTACATGTTCATTAGCTGAGACCTTTGTCTACAAATATATCAGTTTATAATAATGTGTTATTCAATAATAAAAACTAACATCTCAAACATGAATAACTTTGTCTCTTATCTCAAGAATCAGTGAGATATCTATATCTATATGTCAGTAATGCACGAGACTTGAGGGTAAGATCCAGTTGCAGCATTTAATAGGGAAATCCAAAATTGTTGTACATCCAGGCAAGAGTCAAACCCACAGAACAGTCAACACAAGAAACAAGGAACAAAAACCAAAAAAACAGAGTGTTCAGTAACGCCGGTCAGGGCCGGATTAACATAAGGGCTAGGTGGGGCTGAAGCCCCAGGGCCCGCGGGTAGAGGGGGCCCGTGATTGGCTGGAGGAAATGAGATTGACAAGTCATAGGTGGTTGATTTGTGTCTAATAAAATAACAAGAAAAAATGATTGGAAAATGTGCCTGATGATAAATCACCCGTCCAATCAAAATCACTTACATTCGCCGCATGACATCGGAAACGCCTCTTTGTGTTATGCTATCGCATGTAGACTAGAAAATGGGAAATGGCCTTATTGCTTGTTCAGCCTCGCTGGTGTTCAAAATGATAAAAAAAGTGATAGTGGTGCGCAAAAAATGAAAAATAAGCTTGAAAGGGAGAAAAGGGATGCTAATCTTACAGCAAAATTCCAAAACTAACTAACTACTTCGGTCACAAAAACATCTGAGCCAGTGGAAGAACCCCGCGTGCAGCGCAGCTCACAATTATCTTCACCACCGACACCGTCGCCGATCTGCGTGCTTTACACGTTGAAGAAGGTGAGATAGCAGCTGCAGCAAGTTATTATCTTATAACGAGTTAAGTCCTATTCGGATGGTAATTGTTTCTCATGAAACTGTAAGGTGTTTTCAACATTTACAGGGACGTCGATTGATTTTATTGCCGTTGAATTGAGAATGTCAGTGTTTTTCTCTCATCATCATCACCCGTGTAAAAATCCCGAATTAACTTTCCTACTGTTTTTTGTCTCCACTTTCTGCCTTTGAAGCACATTCTATCAGTTGCAGTTCTGGTGCCTCCATCCGTACAACATTCACATCACATGTTAACACGCGGTAGAGTTACTCACGGGACACTGCACTTATTCGCAATCACAAAGTTCTTTATTTGCTGTGCTTTAAAGCCTTGCCAGGTAAACATGTCATTCGTGTGCTGTTATGAGATGCGCCTTTTCTGACCCCATACACCCGAAGCGTGCACACACACTTAAAGGTGCCGTAGAACTTTTTTTTAAAAGATGTAATATAAGTCTAAGGTGTCCCCTGAATGTGTCTGTGAAGTTTCAGCTCAAAATACCCCATAGATTTTTTTATTAATTTTTTAACTGCCTATTTGGGGCATCATTAAATATGCGCCGATTCAGGGTGTGGGCCCTTTAATCTGGTGCTCACGCCCCAAGAGCTCGCGCTTGCTTAAACAACATAAAAAAAAGTCAAACCGTAATATAACCCTCAAAATGGATCTTTACAAAGTGTTCGTCATGCCGCTGTCTAATGTGTAAGTATAGTATTTGGGATGTTATATTTGATTCTGAATGAGTTTGATAGTGCTCGTGGCTAACGGCTAATGCTACACTGTTGGAGATTTATAAAGAATGAAGTTGTGTTTATGAATTATACAGACTGCAAGTGTTTAAAAATGAAAATAGCGACGGCTCTTGTCTCCTGAATACAGTAATAAACGATGGTAAACTTTAACACATTTAACAGTACATTAGAACATGCTAAACGAACATTCAGAAAGACAACTTTGCCTAAAGTCTATAAAAGTGACAAAAATTTCTGAC
>JAOTNS010000752.1:0-73561 GCA_028476615.1 Culter alburnus
GGCGAAAGGGATAGGGACAATAAAAAAAAAATTAGGTGAAACAAGACAGGGGCGAAAAGGGGTGAATGCACCGGATTAGATTATGGGTGAGTAAAAGCTGAACTTTTTTACAATCTGACGATGAAAATATGCATTCTGTTCAGACCAGCGTTGTTTACTTTCTGTTGTCCAACCCGAATGCAGTTACCCATGAGCCCAGGCCACAAGCATGTTACCATACCTGAAAAGCACGCAACCGCATGTTGTAACAATACCGGAACGCCTAAACAATTAGCTGTTGTCCAGAATGGAACCTAAATGGATATGTTGCCCAAGAACACGCAAAGCCCAGCAACAAACTGTTTGCCACCCCCCCCCAACCCCACCCCCCCCACCCACGAAAAAAAAATCTAGCAACCTACATCATGCCATATCCTGAATGACATGCCATCTGGAATGAAGTAGTGAAGACCGAGTTTTCAAATGATAAACACTGCTTGCTTTGGTTTATATCCACCATCCAAGTTCCAGTTCTTTTGAGTGATGAATGTTACTACCATTGCTGGTATTGACAGTTAATCCTCTCATGCATGTGTTGAAGAGCATGCTTGTTGATTCTAGTCTTGTGGTAAACCTTCATCCGTGCAACGTTGACTTTTAATCTTTACTCAGAATGTGAAGATGGATTCTCTTCTAGAATGGTGGTCCTTCTCTGCTGTGGCCACTTGGGTAAAACAATCCTTAACTGTCTCCTGCAACAGAAAAACTGCTGTGAGCAAGAGATAAGAGATGGACAGATCCACTTTTACCTTGGAAATACATCACAATTCTGAAGTAATGTCAGTGACAACCTCCGGTTCCCACAGACTATTAGCAGCAACAGTCCCCAATAACAGCAGATGTTTAATGCAACAAGCAGTGATGCTGATACCTAGATTACTTAGGCATGAATATGAGAATTGCTTAAATGAGAATTTGTTTTTTTTCCTCTAATGGAGGAATCTTACACCCTTGTTGGCAGCAAATCTGATACAACAAGCATGTTGTAAAATCACAGACTAGTATTAATTACACTGAACAAAATGATAAACGCAGCACTTTTGTTTTTGCCCCCATTTTTCATGAGCTGAACTCAAAGATCTAAGAAGTTTTCTATGTAAACAAAATGCCTATTTCTCTCAAATATTTTTCGTATGTTAATCATTTTTTTGTTCAATGATTAACATACGAAAGTTAATCATTGAAAAAAAAAAAAGAAAAAAAAATTAACATTTTACATGTAACCCCTCACCCAAGTCCTACTCGCCCTACTCTGTGCAGGCCTCAAACCTGGGTCTCCAGCGTGGGAGTCAGATGCTCTAACAAGGAGGCTAAAGGCTGCAGCCTCTAGTGTCATTCGCTAGAGCATCTCTTGAGATCAGAGGAGTGAGGTTTACTTGCACAGCGACTAATAGCTGGCCTCCGTTACACACATATAAATTATAAGTCTAAATAAAAACCATTTAATAATAATAATAATAATAATAAGAAGAAGAAGAATTATTATTATTATCATTTAAATGTATAGAGACTATCAAACAAAAATTGGATGTCTTCAGTGTGGTTGTTGATTATCATATGTGACTAAATACAGTTTTTTTCAATTGCTAACATACTTTTGTCCAATCTTTAGTCACATTTTCATAACTCTAAACACATTTAGCACAACATCCGTCTGTTGTGGCCATACCATTAACACAATTCATGTCGTTTTCACACAAAATGCAGTCAATTAACACGTTTCTAAAATGCTTACATTTTCTTTTCATATAAGCTTACTCCATACCAAAATCATGGATCTTTCTCATCTTATTTGCAAATGCTTAAACACAGCAAGTCAGAAATGAAACCCCACATCTCCAATCATTAAATATAGTATAAACCTCTACATTTGCAACAACAGCAGCTCAAAAGAATTGAAAAATAATATAACCAAATACTGAAACAACTGATAAGCATTTTAATTAGCAGACTCACTGAAATATTGAGAAATAGCGATTCCAATCTCAGTTGGGGCATAGTCAGGTGTTCATTTTTTTTTTTCATTATATGGAACACACAGTCAATTAGGACTCTTTGAATTGGGATTTGTTCAAATGTGGATGAAGAACCGAACACAGAGGGACAAAAAAAAAAAAAAAAAAAAAAAAAAAAAAAAAAAAAGTCTGGTTAAGGGAGAGGAATAGAAGAAAGGAGAAGAGGAGAAGTTGGATCAGGACAAGGGAGAAGAAGAGGTAGAGGAGGAAGAAATGTGTGCTGGACTGTGCATCTCTGGGGTTTTTTTCACTTACACAGTGTGATGAAAGCTTATTTCTGCCATGAAGAGAAAATAAAAAAGGTATTATGTCTTTTTATTTCACAATTCTGACATTTTTCTCTCAATTCCTAGTTTATATATCACAATTTTGAGAGAAAAAGTCAAATTGTGAGATGTAAACTCACATTGCAAATAATAATAATAAAATAATTAAAAAAGAGAAAGATAAAAAGTCATAATTATCTTTTACTTTTTTATCTGTTGAGAAAAAAAGCTTCCAAATAACCAAAGACCATGTATGTGGATTTGTTGTTGATCAATTGGCCGCAAATTTCAATGTTTTTTAAATTTCAGTAAAAGCTTCATGTATAGCTTTCTTACTACAACAATTCCACTATACGGTTCCATATATGCAGAATATGTGGTCTGCACAGGGCACAGCTACCAATGGGCCCCATCTCACCCTTATGGCACCATCAACACCACACACACACCCCCAGAAAGAGATTTCAAACCAAGGGCCAACTGAAGTTTCTGCATAGGGGACACATTTTGACCAGTAGCTCCCCTGATCAATTCAGGTTACTTTCGTTCTTCTCTTTTTTCTTCACTTTTTTTCTACTTCTGTTGCCCAAAATGCACAAATTCAACACCGAAAAATGTAGAATGGCTTTACATGAAGCTATTCTACTATTACTGCAGTAATGAATACAAAATGGATGAATTATAAAAAACAATGGATTTAATATTTTCTGCAGGTAAACTGAAAACATGACAAGTAATATCTCTTCTAATCGTAATGTCAACTGTTAGTATTTTGACAGTCATGCACTATGATTGAACTATATGTTCATGTTGGATAGAAACTAGTGTTAGTGTTTGACAGAATGACGCGATTGAATCAGGTTTGCTTGGTTTTTGGATAGAGTAGTATGTGCTGGAAAAAGGTTTTAGCGTTTGGAAATGTAGCGTTTTGTTTATTTAACAAAATATGGTTTGGGGCAAAAAATTTAACTTATGTGGCTAATTGTGTGATTGCATGTGTGTTGCTGTGTAAAAGAGATTAAGAAAAAGTACTTTAAGTAGTCATGGTGAAAACCATTGTTAGCTAATTTAGAAATAAAAGAATACAAAAACTTTGACGTATTGCGTTGCTCTGTTATGAGGAAGCATCACAAATGTAAATTCCTTGGTGCAGGTTTTGACTGTTCGTCACACACAGCCATGGAGCTCTGGGGACTTTCCAAAACTGGTTTAAACTTGATTGTCGGTGAAACAATGATTTGCCAGTCTGAATCAAATTTCCCCTATAGTTTCTTAATACTGTTATCAATAATATTTTTTTCTGTTTTGATGAGCAGTTATGCAACATAGCGCAGGACAATTTTTTCATGTAACAAAAAAAAGTATGGTATGCAGATACCATCTATTTATACAAATAAAATATTTGAGTTAAAGTGCTATAGACTGAATTTTATCATTGTTAAAATCTTTCAGCTATTCAACCCTTAGATCATTTCCCCTAAGTGCTATAATATTTAGGCTGCTGGTGGTATTGTGTATAGCTGTCACCCTAGAGTTTGTAAATACAAATTATAGGCTTTTGTCTTTGGGGTAATGCTATTTCTTGCATTCTGACTTATTTAAGTCAGAATGATCTATCTTTATAAAGATGATCTATGTTTATAAAAGATAGATCAGCGTATCTATCTTTTATAAATATGATAAACTAAAGACTTTTCTGAGATATAAAGTACTACTCTATAGGTACTCAAGATTAAAATGAGCAAAACTGTGTGTGTTACCTAACCTTTAATATTTACAGTTTTTCTCAGTTGATTTGACACATCTCTAAATGAATAGCTGCACTCAAAACAATTAACACAGCAAACTAAACACACTCTTATGTTGGCAAAACAGTACAGTATTCACTACATAATGAAGCACTGAATTTTATTCTAGTAAAGCATTTAAGAAAAATAACGAATAGTGAATTTGAACATTGCCCCAAACAATTACATAATTTCACTCAATTTGCTCCTGATCACCCTGTGGAAAGTGAATTTCATTGAGGGAGTTTAAAAATTTTTATGAGCCTTTCTGTGTTGTGTGGCCGCAAGACAGCATATAGCCTAAAATAAATAGTGCGCACAGACTTTGAAAAGGTTCACGCGCTGAACTGTGCACGAGATGGAGCGGGACACGGAAAATGAAGTAAGGCCTATACCCGCTGCTTTTATTTTATTTCACACAGCACAGACTTTCAATAACACAACTTAAAGCGACCAAACTGCCTGTCAAGTGATAGATTTTATCTTTTTTAAACAAATGAAAGGCAAAGTGGATAAACATTCACAGTCGTACAGACCACCACTCAAAGATATAGAAGAAAATGAATAAAAGCATTTTGGATCAATAAAACTATATATAAATAACTGCAGAAAGGCCACACTGCAGATATGCAATTCATAAGTCAGCAAATCAAATTAAATCAGCTAAATTGCCTGTGCGAGCAAGCTTTAACTAATCTACAGCGCAACATCGATGCCCCAGAAAAACAAAAATTAAAATTAATTTAATAAAAAAAATAAAAAATAATTGTTTAATCAAACATTAATTTACAGAATTGAAATAGAACAGAATATACCGTTCTAATAAATAAAAATAGTCTAATTAAAAAAACGAAATAGTCATAATCAAGTCACAACTGCAAAATGCCTGAAGTGCAGGGGAACATTCAAATGGTTAAATCGGATAACCCAGAGTGACCAATAAATACATTAAAATTAAGTAAATTATTAAAATAACGAAAATATAGCCAGAATTGTCAAATACAAAGTTCTGGCATGAAACTCTAATGGTCAGGCTAATAGGTCCTTTAACTCAACCTGCTAATAATCACATCATTATCTATAGGTCATTATCTATTGGTTCCTGCCGTATTAGTCAATGAGTTCGCGTGCTTAATCTCTAAATACACGAGTTAGCATTTGCTTAGCAGCGCAGCATGCTTCAGAAATCATCTAAGATAGTACATGGGTTTACTATATCACTGCGTTTTTGCGTAGTCTGCTTATCAATTCGATGTCATGTCAACAGTCTGTTTAATGCTTAGAGAGAATTACTAGCATATTAGCAGCTAGCGCATATGCATGTTGTATAAGGACACAGAGACAAGCTTGATGAACTTTAAATGGAAACAGGTTTCGCTTTTGTATCACATTAACGAAGCTACAGCAAGTATTTTGTGCAGCAGCAGTATGGATAACAAATTCAGATAGCATGGAATGAATATAAACAACAATAGAACGTAGCAGATGTTTCTGTGCATGCCGCGTGCAGGCCTAAAGTACCTGTTGCTATTGAGTGAGATGAGTTGTGTCAGCTAATGGGTTGATCATGCAATGTAAATATCATGATTAAAATGCAAACAATGTTTTCATCTTATTTACGAGAGATCGGACCTCGGACTTGAACTCCTGTCACGAAATAAAGAGTGGCTACTGACTCATGAACAAACGATAGCTCTATGGTTTTCACAAACAATACACACAAAATATTATAAAATAGTTTTACTTATGCATATGATTAAGGAAAAGGCGTATACACATATGCCCAATGAAAAAATACAAATATCACACGGTAATTACATAACGAAAGTATCCAAGAAACGAAATTCCAAACCAAAATAACGAAATAGTAAAAAAAAAAAAAAAAAAAAAAACTGAGTTACCACCATGCAAATTCAAACATTTCGCCCTTTTAACCTATAATAGCCTAATAACCTATGCGGTGCCTGCCACCCGACAGGAGAACGGTAAAAGTAGGCTATTGTTACGCTGCTATAGGCCTAAGGGAAAAATCCAAACTTCACAGTCTAATCATCATCAAACTAAAAATGCAGTCAACCAAATAGAAAAAAGTTATTTGACTCAATTACAGTATTTCACAATTGCTAAAACACTAAACCCCATTCTCTGAACCCAATGCTCAGTGGCCTAAACCCATTTGTCGAATCAGTCACTTTGTAGGCAAACCTTAAACAAGTTCAGGTAGTTAAGACACTGTTTGCAAATCTCACCACTCTTTTGCAAAACTCTAAACACATTCTTACTCACTAAAACACATTTTGCACTGTGTTGCAAAATGGTGAATATATGTGGCAAAAGTTAAACACAACTACAACACAGTTGTCATCCTTTAAACACAATGACTCAAAATTATTCACACTTATTTCTAATGATGTGATCAAATCAATGTATAAAAATATAGGTCAGTTCAGAGTGCACAGGTGACACAGGTGTTGAATGATGATACCAACAATAGATGGAAACAATCTGAAAAGTAGAGGAGGAAGAGTAAGTGTAAGAAGATGATGAGGAGAAAGAGCAAGGGGTGTGGAGACAAGGCTGTCAAGGCTGGATCCGGCACAGGTTTTTTCCCTTTGCCTGGCAAGAGACGACATTGCCTGTGATATGGAAAATGTCCTCAACAATATTCGATAATATTCAACAATATTGATCTGACAGTACTGACATTATAGGATGAGAACTGAACTAAGCTAGCCTAGATGATGACATCAGTGTTTTCTGCAGAACTGCTTTATAGAGGAAAATAATTACAGCAATTTACATAATAATTGATGGTCTTTACAAGTAAGTGAATCAACACTGAACGACTTCAGCTGAACAATGACATTATTTCTTTTAGAGCTATACAGCCAAAATGAACCCTCTTTGCATTACTGATCATCATGTACCTGTTATCACTGTAAAGCTGCTTTGACTATACTATACTATACATATACTAGAATAGACTAGTATCTGTGTAGTATAAATTGCAATTGAAATAAAGGTGACTTGACTTGATTTAGGCCGGACCCAACATGAAGACGTGATGCTGAAGCAGAATGAATCTCTCACTGACTCTGAACTTTGTTTTTTTTGTTTGTTTTGTGTGTGTACTGTATCATGCTTTTCATTTAGAGTTTCTTTGAACTTTTAGTCATTTGCATTTAGACTGCTGTATGTTTGCAGTATGTAAGTACTGTAATACAGACATTCAATATATTATAATTGAATATTACTGTACTTGCAGTACACAGTATACTTTAATTCACATTACTTGTTGATTTCTATACATTTTAGTAATGGCAAAATGTGTTTCCTGTTACAATACTTTTTTTCTGTAACCTCATGTTCTGGATGTGTGTTTTCCATTTTTTAATGTAGTGTCTAATGATGTCTGTAGTGTTTAGATTTTGCTTAATGTGTGTATGATCTGAAAGCTTGTTTGATTTTGCCATAAGAGTCAGAAGTTTGTGAAATTAGTTTGAAGATTGGATTTGTGTTTAATGTTTTGAGAAAATGAGTGATGGTTTCAAGAAATGTGTTTTAGCAATTGTGAAATACTGTAATACTGTCTGTGTACAATCGTGGCTGCCGCTCTACAGTGCAGTGGTGTTATTCCAAACACGTTTTTGCTCATGTGAATGCTGTTTTAGACTGAGACATGAGTCATACAAAGCATTGTTACAATAATAAATAGTTTAGCATCCAAGCGTGATAATTGGGCTATATAATTCCTATCTAATGTGGAAAAGGCATATTTTGTACACATCACTATACGAGAAAATATGTCGTTGTAAGAGAAAAAAAAATGTCGTTTTAATGACATATCTCGTTATTAAGAAAAATATGTATTAAAGCATAACCCAGGTCGCCTGTGAAAAGCATTATGAATAAAGCATTTCCTGTTGGTTAACCAGTTGTCAGCAACATACAGTTGGATATTTAAAAGACCCAACAGAATAATACAAAACCGAGAGAGAGAGAGAGAGAGAGAGAGATCGGACCTCGGACTTGAACTCCTGTCACGAAATAAAGAGTAGACTACTGACTCGTGAACAAACGATAGCTCTGTGGTTTTCACAAACAATAAACGTACACAAAAGATTATAAATAGTTTTACTTAGGCATATATGATTAAGGAAAAGGCACATACACACACATGCCCAATGAAAAAATACAAATATCACACGATGAAGTCCAAATATCAGTTGCAATAGCGTTAAAAGACAGGACTCTTGAGGTGGATCGACATTCTACTACACAGGTCTTACCGTCTTTTAATGGGGCTGGGCTGTGTAATAAAAGGAGGGGCTGGTTTGAATATTATTGAAAACGCCGCTTTTTACGCCGTCTTTGACAGACTGAAGCGCCGTAAATGACGGCGTAATATGGCACGCCAAACGGCGAAATGAACGGCGTTTGGGGTCGGATCAAATCCGCCGATATTAACGGCGTTTCTGCGGAGAAAAAGGCCGTCATTTACGGCGCTTGTACTACATAACGCCGTATTTTGCACCGTCTTTTAGTCTAAAACGCCGCAAATAACGGCGTTTTCTGGGCACCAGGCGTTTGGTTACTGGCGTATTTTGACCCATTTGGCGTTCCATATAATTCAGCCACGCTGCTGCTGCAACACGCCGCATAGAAAATACCTAATGTTATCCGGAGTGCAAACACAGATTATACTACATATATGACACAAATACATATTAAGCATCAACTGAGGCGCTCTTGCTTCGTTTGAAGAATACATGGAACTGCCTTGGCACACTCTATGGTAAGTAAAATGATAAATATCGTTGTACGTGAAATCTATTAATTAGATGACATACCGACCGTGCAAATCGCTGTTCGTCCTGTAGTATGAAATAGTATATGCCCGATAAAATCCGAATATGGCTGCTCACGTAGACAGTGATAAAGGTCATTCTTTTGTCTCAATGCAAAAGATACATTTGCATAAGCTACAAACATTGTCAATTGGTCAATGCCACAGTTACAAGCGCCTTTTAAGCATTAAGCACTCATTTTGTTCTTCTGTAAATTAGTTGCCTATGAGCCTACAATGGCAAAATAAATATTTTTTTAATTAAAAGTATAGTTCCATGTTTTATACAAATGTTAATGAAATTATATTGTTTAATTAAATTAGAAAAACTATTTAAGAGATTTTGTTTCAAAAATGTTCGATATGTCAATTTCCATGTAACAGGACTAAGAATCTAATAGGATTCTTAAACGTGAATAAACGCTTAATGTGGCTTAATGTACTATGACAGTGATATTAACATAACAAATTCATCATAGGCTACTAATAAAGTCTAGAAAGTCAGTTGAGTCCCGAATTTGAACGCAACATTGCACGTTAAACGTTTTCCTCGTAAAAAAAATGTTTAATGTGGCTTAATGATATTGATATCTGTTCAATTTTGCTCAATAATGTTATAGTTAATGATAGCTGCATAGAACCAAAAATATATATTTTTTTAATTTATCGTTTGACAGCCTTTATTCATTCGAAATTGCTCTGTGTGGTTTTTATAGCAAGATTGTTTGTGATTTACATCAAATCAAATCTGTCATTTGTGGCTCACCTTGAAATGTTAAGTAGTATTGACGACTTAATGTTTACTGGCTTAAATTCAGCATTTTCACTTAAGGAAAAGTTATAGGCTCCATTTAACGTTTTGATTATTGACTGCAAACATTTTTTTTTTTTATATATATATATATATTTCTTTCAATATACAAAAATTCAGTACACTTACATTGACGTTTTTACGTTTGAATTCATTGCCTTCAAGTTCTTCCGCCCACCTATGTGACGCAATGTGTTTTCATCCTGACCATTATTGGCTCTGTTTTTCAAAAGGTGCCTTATTCCAATTTGCATACAGTATTACTCTCATTTATACGAACGCTCAATTTTACTGTTTATTAAGACTTTGGCACAAGGAATTAAAGGAACAACATTATTTTCGCCTCATAATCCACTCAACAAAGGTAAGTTTTCATTTTCTTATACACATATGATCGAAATTGGTTCTAACGCCGAACTGTTACATATCTCTATATTTGTTGCAATTAGGGATTATCGAGTATCATTTTTTTTCCATTGGTTTTTAATGGAATGCACACCATCATCCTCAAATAACGTAGAACAACAATTTTGAAAATGTTTTTTTGCTTATGTTTTCTTGATGTTTTCTTTTTGCATTATGTCTGTGTCACAGACACGTCAGGTTCCACCTCACTCCCTTACCCACGCACTCAATCACCAGCCTACTAATCACCGCCACCTGCACATCATCACCGCAGTCAGCAGCACCAGGATAAATACCACACACTCACACACACTCATTGTCCGGTCTCGTTTGTGTTACAACCTGTTGTACGCTTACCTTCAAGGACTCCAAAGTGATACTTACCTGTCTCCATTGTCTCCTTCGTCTCCATCGTCTTCGGATCTCCTCGTGTGCTTACCTGCCTGTGTGTGAGTGTGTTCGTCTGCCACCTCCAGCGTCTCCTTCCAGTTTCATCTGCATCTTAAAGAAAAGGACAGTATTACCTCTCATTCACCTTCAAGATCTTCGCATTCACCAGTACTCACCTGTTTCTCTGCTGATCATTTCAATAAACTGTAACATTGCTTTCATCTCTGCCTCCGGTGTCTCTGTCATAACAGAAGACCGGACCATAACAACTCGATCAGCACACACACAACCACCGTCACGTCACCTGTATCCACCGCCGCGGCGCTTCCGCATCCACCGTCACCGCTGCTTCTCCTATGTGCACCGCCAGTCCCATGGCCAAACCGGCGCCCTTCTCAGGATCGGCGGAGGACTGCAGCGGATTCCTCCTTCAGTGTGAGTTGGTCCTGGAGATGCAGCCACACTTCTATCCCACCGACACAGCGAAAATAGCGTTCGTGATTTCTCAACTGCAGGGTAAGGCCCTCCAATGGGCGGATTCTCTCTGGACTCAGAAAGGACCAGTTATCAGATCCTATGCTGCTTTCGTTTTCACTTCAGAGAAGTTTTCGGAAAACCCCTGACTGATTCAACCACTGGTGAGAAATTGTATAATTTAAAACAAGGAAACAACTGTTAAGGATTATGCCTTGCAGTTCCGAACGCTCGCCGCAACAGCGGATGGAACGAACAAGCCCTCATCACCACCTTCCGACAAGGTCTGGAACCCAACGTGCGCTGCATCTCGCTGCATACGAGGACCATAGGACCGAACGTTTCATCCAGCTCGCCATCCGAGGGGTTCTCGTATGCAGTCGTGTCTCCGTGAGCACCAGGGCCAGCCACTAGCCAGCACTCTCCTCCGTCGGTCCGAACCCCGTCAGCTCTCCAGAACCAGCCCCCGAACCAATGCAATTGGATAACTCCGTTTGTCACCCACAGAAAGACAAAGAAGGCTGACCCTGAATCTGTGCTTGTATTGTGGATTACCTGGGCATGTCATCTCTCCATGCCCAACCGTCCTCCTCGACCCGTGGTGAGTGCTATCATTCCTCTATCCAGAACATGAAACCACTCACTACAATTGTAAACCTTACTGCTGCTGATGTTTCCATTCCAGTGGTGGCACTCCTCGATTCAGGGTCAGCAGGAAACTTCATCTCCGGCGCCCTCTGTCGACACCTCGGGCTCAAGACCTCGCTGTCTCCGACTCCCTATCAGATCAACTCCATCACGGGCAAACCCCTGAGCCGTAAGACGGTTCGCCGTGTCGCAGGACCCCTTCAACTACAAGTGGGTATCTTCATCAAGAACTCTCCATCTGCTGGTTCTGGAGGAGTCCACCGCTGACGTGTTCTAGGGCGCCCGTGGCTGGAGCTCCATAATCCCACCATCTCCTGGCGCACGGGCGAAGTCCTGAAGTGGGGGCGACCCAATGTTCTCCAGCTGTTTTCCAGACCTTCCTGTTCCAAGATCTCCTCCATCCAAGAACCTCTCCATCAATGCTACCTCCATCGAGAGCCCTGTGGAAAAACGCTCCATCGACATACCTCCCGATTACGCCCCCTTCAGCGACGTCTTCTGCCCGCAACGCGCCTCCAAGCTTCCTCCACACCGGCCATGGGACTGTGCAATTGATCTGTTACGGGGTGAGCCAGTGCCTAGGGGACGCATCTACCCCCTATCAGTGCCGGAGGAGAGGCCATGGAGGAACACATCAAGAGGCCCTTAACCAAGGATACATCCGCCCGTCTACTTCCCCTGCTGCTTCAAGCTTCTTCTTCGTGGCCAAGAAGGACGGAGGCTTGCGGCCCTGCATCGATTACCGGTCACTAAACAAGATCACAGTCAAATTCCGGTACCCACTCCCCGTCCCAGCGGCCCTGGAACATCTCCGCGGTGCCACTGTGTTCACCAAGCTGGACCTCCGCAGCGCGTACAACTCACCGGATACGCGAGGGGGACGAGTGGAAGACCGCCTTCGTCACGCCCACCGGTCACTACGAATACCTCGTGATGCCGTATGGCCTGGTCAACGCCCCTCTGTATTCCAGGATTTCATCCATGAGGTGCCGGGAGTTTCTCCACAAGTTGTGTTGGTCTATATCGATGACATCTTTATTTACTCCGGAGCTTGGCCGACATCGCCACCATGTTGCGAGTTCCTCCAACGCTTACGGCAATACCATCTGTTCCTGAAAGCAGAGAAGTGCTCTTTCCTCCAGCCCTCTGTCACTTCCTGGGATATGTGATTGATCACAGTGGCATCCGATGGACGAAGGGAAGGTATCTGCCATCCAGAACTGGCCAGCTCCAGCACCATAAAAGAACTCCAACGATTCCTTGGTTTCTCCAATTTCTACCGTCGATTCATCAAAAACTACATACCATCGTCAGCCCACTCACCAACCTCCTCCGTAAGCAGCCCAAGTCTCTGTCCTGGTCCCAACCTGCCACAGAAGCTTTTGAAACCCTCAAGAAAGCCTTCACCACCGCTCCCCTCCTCGTCCACCCCAACCCGGACCTACCATTCGTCGTGGAAGTGGATGCCTCCACCACAGGAGTGGGAGCGGTCCTATCACAGCAGCAGGGGAATCCAAGTAGGCTCCATCCATGCGCCTTCTTCTCCCGCAAGCTCAACCCGGCGGAGGTGAACTATGACATCGGGGACCGTGAACTCCTGGCTGTGAACTCGCCCTTGAGGAATGGAGGCATTGGTTGGAGGGGGCCAATCATCCTTTTCAAGTACTCACCGACCACAAGAACCTCGAATATCTGAAAGCCGCCAAACGACTCAGCCCTCGCCAAGCCCGTTGGGCTTTGTTCTTCTCAAGATTCCATTTCACCATCTCATACCGACCTGGCTCAAAGAACCTGAAAGCCGATGCTCTCTCTCGTCTCCACGCTCCGGAAGAAAAGAATGAAGAACCCGAAACCATCCTACCTGAATCTATTTTCGTCAGCCCCATCGAATGGTCAGAAGAGACCTTACCCTCCTCCAATGCCTCCTCACGCACTCCGCCGGGTTGTCCCCAGGGCTTGCGCTACATCACCAGGACACGACGCACTCCACTTCTGCACTCCGTTCACACTTCACTTGGCACTGGTCACCCGGGGGTCAATGAAACCCTCTCGCTGCTCAAACAGCGCTTCTGGTGGCCAAACATGGCCAACGATGTCAGGAGGTACGTGCAGGGCTGCAGGGAGTGCGCCATCTCCAAGAGCCCACGCCATCTTCCCACCGGCAAGCTCCATCCTCTGCCCGTTCCTGAGAGACCCTGGTCACACCTGGGAGTAGATTTTGTCACTGATCTCCCCGAGTCTGATGGTAACACCTGCATTCTGGTCGTCGTAGACCGCTTCTCTAAAGCCTGCCGTCTTATTCCCCTGGAGGGTCTACCAACAGCTATGGCCACAGCAGAATTAATGTTCAACCATGTCTTCCGTCACTACGGAATCCCCGAAGACATAGTCTCAGACAGAGGACCACAATTCGTCTTGCGGGTTTGGAAGGCTTTCTTCTCCCTCCTGGTTGTGACCGTCAGTCTGTCGTCTGGATACCATCCTCAGTCGAACGGGCAGACGGAACGGAAGATCCAGGAGATTGGCCGCTTCCTGCGTACCTTCTGTCACAGCCACCAGGACTCCTGGAACCAGTACCTGGGCTGGGCCGAGTACGCCCAGAACTCCCTCCGCCAAGCCACAACAGGATTAACACCTTTCCAATGCGTGCTCGGCTTCCAGCCCCCACTGTTCCCCTGGGACGGGGAACCCTCCAACGTTCCTGCTGTTGACTACTGGTTCCGGGAGAGCGAGAGGGTATGGGACTCAGCTCACCACCAGCTGCAGAGAGCCCTGCGCAGGCGCAAGACGACAGCCGACCTTCGGCGCTCCCACGCTCCAAACTACCAACCGGGGCAGAAGGTCTGGCTGTCCACCAGAGACATCAAGATGCGCCTGCCCTGCAAGAAGCTGAGTCCCCGCTTCATTGGCCCGTTCACCATCCTTCAACAGATCAACCCTGTCAATTACCGGTTACAACTCCCAGCACAATACAAGAGAATTCACCCAACATTCCATGTTTCACTATTAAAGCCTCACCACCCTTCTGTTCTTCCTCCCACAGAACCTTACGTGGCAGCCGTCGAGCCCCCCCTTCACTCATTCTGGATGATGGAACAGCCTACGTTGTACGTGAGATCTGGACTCCCGGCGCCGTGGTGGTCTTTTAGGTATCTGGGTAAATGGGAGGGCTACGGTCCCGAAGAACGCTCATGGGTTCCCAAGAATGATATCCTTGATCCAGCTCTGTTACAGACCTTCCACACCAACCACCCAGACAGACCTGCCCACGACCTCGAGGACGACCACCACGACGTCGGGGTCCACGGCCTGGAGCGGGCCGTGGGAGGGTGGGTACTGTCACAGACACGTCAGGTTCCACCTCACTCCCTTACCCACGCACTCAATCACCAGCCTACTAATCACCGCCACCTGAACATCATCACCGCAGTCATCAGCACCAGGATAAATACCACACACTCACACACACTCTTGTCGGTGTTGTTGTTACAACCTGTTGTACGCTTACCTTCAAGGACTCCAAAGTGATACTTACCTGTCTCCATTGTCTCCTTCGTCTCCATCGTCTTCGGATCTCCTCGTGTGCTTACCTGCCTGTGTGTGAGTGTGTTCGTCTGCCACCTCCAGAGTTCTCTACTCTTCTGCTCATAACAGTCTGAGCGCTTTTCTATGTAGACACACATATGAACGCTTTTTTTCTACAAACTTTCAACTCTTTTTTTTTTACGCGCATTTACAAGGTTTTAATGGCCTATTACACAATGGATTTTACCTTCAATGCCTTTTTTTGTCATGTGACCACACAACAAAACGCGTTGGAACTTAATATTTCATTCGTAATTAATATATACATTTTTATTGTAATTTTATATATAAAAATTAAAAAAATGTATATGTATAATTAAAAACAAAATTACTTAAATATACTCTCTTAAAATATCTTTATTTGCTTATTATACTGATACACATACTTCCACTAGCCAATTACATGCTTGTATTGCTTGCTCCTTTTGTCTATTTTTAAATACACATACACTAACCAATTTTAGATAATGGCATCACCCTCCAAGATTCCAAAAATCCATAACCCAGAGACTGACCCATTCCATGACCGCCTCCAACTGCTTGCTGTAAGACATGTTTGCTTTTACCATTTTGCTTTGACTTCTTCTACATTATATTTATATATTTACCATTACTACTGATTTTAACACTAATTCTTTGCTCTTTAAACAGTACAAGTGCCACGACCCTGCAGTCAACCCGAGAGAAACGGCACAACAGCTTTGTACCCTTGCCATAGATTTAATGACTGTCATGTCACGGTGGCAAAAACAGAACATTGCTCTTCAAAATACAATTAAAACTTTAAGAACAGAGCTGGTCAAAACAAAAACAGAGCTCACCCAAGCTGAAGAGTCCATCGAGCTATTATCAGCAAGCAAAGACTTCTACAAAGATGGTAATGCATTCTCTCTTCTGTGCTTCATACAATTGTTACAATTTGTTTTACTACACTATTCATCTCTAAGAAAACGACAATAACTTTTCTTTTAACTCTTTTTTTCACAGACCTAAATGAGACCGCTACTCAAACTGACCCACTTTCAGCAAAATCAACAAATGACTGCTGCAAAAATGGTAAAACATTCTCTTTTCTGTGCTTCATATCATTATATTTTTTGTTTACTACACCATCCGTCTCCAAGAAAACTATTATAAATTCCTCTTTTCTTTTACAGACCTACATGACACCACACAACACCACATGGAGGATGAGGATGCGTGACAACACTCCAACACTTTACTTTTAAATGTGCACTATTTTTAAATACATTATATTTAACCTTCATTTGTTTGCTTTTTATTGGACCTACACTTAGCTCTTCATTACACCTTTATTTATTTAACATATTTGTCTTACCTTATTATTTTCTTGTACTTTTTAAGCTTCTAAATATTTTACGAATAAAAAATACTTTTACATCACAGTCTCCCTAAGTTCTCTACAATACAAAACAATACTTTGTGTTGTGAATTCATCATACCACAAATTACATTGAGTGCTGCCTATATGTTTTACATCAAACTTCAGCCATGTTTTTAGTGTTTTTGGTCCTAAAAGCATATTATTAACTTTTAACCATTTCAACTGTCAGTAGACTGCTATTACACTACAATTGTCTCAAGTTTTAGAATAACAAATATTTTCTTCTATATATTTCCCTGTCAGCTTGCCTCCTTTAAAATGACAAATACATGATTTTTTTTTACTCCTATGCTAATACCTTATTAAATTCATACACATTTATTTCAAATCATTTAAACTTTTTTATCCTTACTTTTCTTTGGGTAGTTACAGACTTTTATTATTATTTTTAATCTAAATTCAGATATTTTATGAAGGGCCAAAAAACATTTATTACCCATATTAAGACTGTGCACCTTCATTTTGAATTCATCCATGTTCAATTACTAAACATACAATCGTAATTTAATTTAAATTATGTTTTATTAACGTAGTTCAGGAGAACAAAATATTCAATTCACATTTATTTGTATAGCGCTTTTCACGATACATATAATTTCAAAGCAGCTTTACAGACAATGCATGTCAACATCACAACTTAAAGAATGCAAATAATGTAATAATTTAGGCAATTAATTTACAATCACTGTTAGCAGTTTAACTGAAGGTAGAAGCAATGAGCTCCTGGAAAAATGAATTACATTAACAATAATTAGGATATAGAAATTGGGCAGTGTGCATGTAGATCCAGATGATTGCGTCTTCTGAAGTCCTCGCAGGAGTTGGCGCCCCGTCTCTTCACAGGTGTTGGTCATCTGAGGTCTTCTTAAGAGAAGACTGAAGCTGATGTCCTCTCTAGGGCGTCCCGAGGTAAAACAGAAAAGCAGATGGAGAATAATTAGCATAGCTGCTGTTCATAACATTAAGCAAAGATAGTCATGTGCAATTGATCTGGTATGAGATGCATTACGTGAATGCTTTGCTACAGAGATGCGTCTTTAATTTAGATTTAAACTGGGTGAGCGAGTCTGAACCCCTAACATTGTCAGGAAGGCTATTCCAGAGCCACATGTGAAAACGCTCTCCCTCCTTTAGTGGACTTAGATATCCTAGGTACAACCAGAAGTCCAGAGTTTTGTGATCTTAAAGAGCGTGAAGAATTGTAGGGCAATAAAAGATCGGTTAAGTACACAGGAGTTAAACCATTTAGAGCCTTATAGGTCATTAGCAATACTTCATAATTGATACGGAACATAATGGTTAACTAGTGTAGATATGATAAAATTGGTGTTATATGATCATATTTTCTTGACCTGGTAAGAACTCCAGCAGCTGCATTTTGTACTAATTGTAGCTTATTTATTAAGGAAGCAGGACAACCAGCTAATAATGCATTGATCTAGTCGAGACGTCATGAAAGCATGAACTAATAAGCTACACAATCATTACATCATCTCATTACTTCATCTCAACCAGCTGTCAACAATTTGTAATCAACATATCTACCCAATCGGGTATGAGTTCAGGGCTTCAGGCCTATGTATAATCACAGTCAAACTCACCCAAGGATCCTCGACAGTACTCTGTGTTCGGCCGATTACCGAGCTCGGAGCCCTCTCCCCGGACAGCACTCCAAATACGTTTACCAATTAATTTACCTTACTTATTTGTAAGTGTGAAGTCGTGAAATCAAACAATGAGTTCAGAATATCATCCTAATCTGACATGTCTGTTTTTTCTCAGACAACCCCTATAAAAATTCTAGAGCAAATTACATACTGTTATTTGTGCAAACTCCACAGTGGTCTGAGAAAACTAATCCAGCCTTAATGCGAATGTCTGTGATTGCTGATGTTGTATAATCCTCACACTTCTCTTCATGTGTTTTTTGACCTCCCTGAGCTGTTGTTTGTGCATGAATCTTATGCACCAAAAGCATGATTTCATTTAATTTTAATATGTGTGGTAAAAGGTAAAAAATAAAATGAAAAAATTAATAAATAGAGCCAAATCACAGAACCTGCAAAGACAATTTTAATGTCAGTCTCAGGTAATAATAAGGAACGTCTAGATTTTTCTGCCCACTTATGCAAGTTTATTTTAAACAGCCACTTTTACAATCGTGAAATTTTTACCGAAAAAGGGGTTTTTAATAAATTTGAATTATATCAATAAATAATTCATTAAAAAAATTCTAACTGTAATTGTAAAAAATAACTAACTCAAACAACATTTAGAAAAAAAATAAATTGTAATGCACACATACACACGGACAGTGACACAGACAGAGATGCGGCCACCACATTCTAATTTGTCCCGCCACAGTCTCAAAATGAAACGGAAATTAGGTCGCGATATTTAAATTACCGTCTGATAATTGCGCTCTTTTATATGGCAAAAGTGGGAGTCATAGAGCAAAATAAGTAGACTAGCACCAATTAAGTTTTCGCGCACTATATTCAAAGTCATCTGAAGCCATTCCATAGCTTCATGTGAGGGACAGAAGGATATGTATCCTACATCTTTAAGTTTACGGTCAGAAACTCGTCTTCCCTCTGCTACAGCTGTCAATCATTCAGCACTCAAACAGCGCGTCACGTTCGGTAACGACAGTCAGCACGGTAAAACTCTCCAATATGATATATTCTCATTATAATACTTGATATGTAGATAAAGGGCTGTAGATTTGCATAAAATGATTTTATCTTGCTGGAGTTTATTGCTGTTTCTGAAAGATGTCATCATATTGGCTACAGGATGTCTGTTAGTTCGCACAACACAAGGACTATGAATTGGCGTCACATGCACAACAACTGTAATTCAATAACTGGGGGATTTTTTATGTTGATTTGTTACACTGATGCATATGCTGCGCGGTAAAATGCAACAGCTGTTTTTAGACTTATTGGTTTGATTATTTCACGTGTTGCACGTAGCCTCTGCTGTTATTATCTTTGTGCGTGAGAGTTCGTTATTATGCGGTGAGTGGCAATGTGAAGCGACAACCGAGGCTTCCCGTTTCCAGGACGCGCATCTCAATGCAGTGAAATCATGTGGGTGCTCGGGCTTCTAACTCTCCATTCATTTTAACCAATAAAAAGTCGTTAGAGAATCAAAAACCTCTGACTGCAGCGCACACAGCTTTTTTTCTCGTCATTATAGTTAATTTGAGGCAGTTTCTGTGGCGTATTTGCTCGCTCAGATATTGCGTGTGAGGCTGTGCGCGCTCTAACTTTGTTATATGTAAATCAAACATGCTTTCTCTCTAGAATTGTCTTCTCTCCTGGATTTAATGTTGCTAGAAGCTATTAACCATCAAACTTACATAGCTGACTGTTAAAATAACACCTATAAATTGAAAATAAATTAAGTATCTTTAAACTCCATGTACAAATTATATCATTTTTAAACTTAGCCTACTTTAGTCAGCCAGCTATCTAGATATTGTTATTACCTATTTAATATATATATTTTAAAGTTATATATTTAAAGTTAAGTGCTTATTGTAGCCTAAATGCTTATTGAATTATTATATTTAGCGAACCACTACTGATCATCAAATAGTACAATATCAGCATGAGTTTAATCAAAATGGTTATGAATCTGGATAATCTGTATTTTTTTAGAATAGAAATAACGGTTTTTCCACGATTTAAAAAGCAAATTACACAATTAAACAAAACAATATGTAGGGATAATTTACTTTAGGTTCTGACAAAATGTTTTATTGTTTAAAATTAATTTATAAATGGTTTATGGTCTGATCTATGTATCCCTGCCTCTGCTGAATTATTTTTTTTCCCTGTTGGGGATAAAAAAATATCCCTCCCGAGTGATGCTACTCCACAAACCACCAACAGAGCATATAAAATACCAAAAATAAAAATCGTTTTTTTTAAACATCGCCAAAGAACGGTCTCTTTACGACACAACAAACGGGACATTTTTCAGACGCGCATTCCGACTTCGCCTCAGCGCCAGGCGCAAGTCAAACGAGCGCTGAAAAGGTGCAGATGATGACGAGGGAGCTTCAGTTGAACAACAGTGAACTGCGGTCAGATGAGATGATGTCAGGCTATGTCGGTAAAACTCAGAAAAAAATAACACGACTGTCCAATCAGCCATTATATTGTGCTCGTGGTGTGCAGTCTAGAATTGCATGCGCAAATGCGCCGGCGTGCGCTGCATAATTACTTTATTATAGCTTAAATAAAGCGCAATAGAAACTATGAGCAATGACCGTCGTTTGAAAATGAAATTGCCAAACATGCAATTAAAGCTGCCTCAAAACTGTGCATGCATGCATGTATTTGTTGACATGGTTTTAAAGCTATTCTTATCCAATTTGTTGGCCTTAACCTCTTAAAAATGCACATATGTACACCAAGGAAATCTAAATTTTATAAATTTATATAATTTTAAAATAAATTCTATAAATTCTATCTAATGAAATCTGAGGTAAAGGTGTATTTCTACAAATGTGCGCACTTTGAGAGTAAAAGTTTGTATATGTAGTATGCACTGTGATCAAAAATAAATAAAACCAAACGCGATTGAATGTAGAGGTTTGTGTCTCGTTATTCTATTAATAACTATTGATTGATTTTGCATTTCTTTTAGAAATTAATAATTATTAGTGTCATTGTAGTCATTATTAGTGTCATATATATATATAACACTAATAATTAATAAACTGTTGGATGCAGTCAGATATACACAGGGATTCTCTTTGTACCGTGAACTTTTCAATGCTCTGACTCGATATTGCTTCAAGCACATCAATCTGCACCCGGGATATGCATTAGCGTTTTTTTGCTGCTGTTTTGAACAGTTTCATATTATCATGGTTTTGCACACTGAAAGATTATTAATAGCGTATTTTATTCTGTCGTATCTATCATATCTTGTTGCCCCATTAAAAACCTACTCAATACATTTAAAATAAGCGTAATTTAATCTTACATTAATATAAAATATATTATTTACATTATTATATTATTTCATAAGAATACAAATAGTAATTTTAAACTTTTTATTAAATTTGAATTTATAAAAAATACTATGCATTTCCCCCCCCCCCCCCCCCCAAGAATTAGGCTAGAATACTTTATGCTGCTGAATTATATACTAACCTAGTTTACTTATTTATATTGGTCAGCTTATGATTATATATTTTTATTCATTTGTTATTTTTATCTATAATGAAGTGGTGTGTTTGCATTCTGGATTGTTTAACAAATCAAAGAGTGACCACTAGTTCCACAAATACAGATGCAGTCTCCCATTAATAAATTAATTCAACAAAGGTAACCCCTTTTGCTACATATTTTTTATGGTTTAAATGTGTACTCTACATTTTTGACCACTTATGAACTATCATTTAGCCAATTATATGTTGTGTACGTGACTAATGTGCCCTACCATCACCAATAAATAAATTAAATTTTAGAGCACAAAATTGTTTACAAGAGAACAAATTTCTTCATTGATCTAGTCACTTAATTTTGCTCTCAGAATGCACCAGATTTATGCATGTAAAAAAAAAAAATCACAAAATCCTGTGGGATTAATCTAGCGCATGATTTATCCAACCCTGTTTAAAAATAGGTATATGCCGCCCTCTAGTTGTTACTCTATGTATGACATAAAATATGAGTCATTCTGTTTCCATTTTTTGACATTACTTCAATCTATCACCATGGCAACACCGTTCGAAATATCCATAATACGTTCTCAATTTAACATCTTCAATGTCTTAGCACTATGGTAAAAAATGTTTGGTCTGAATTAAATAAACTTCCTACACGTAGTAGTTTAAAATTCAGAGGCTGTTTATTCAAAAAATCCACATTCAAACCAAAATAACTGACTTCCTGTTTGTCGGAGCTAATGAATGTAAATTAGAAAATTGTCCGTCTTGATGAGAACAATATGTGTACAGAGTTTGGTGACTGTAGGAAAAACTAACCCCCCATTTTTGTCAAAAGGTGGCGCTACTGAGCCCCTCCACCACGCCCATTTCTATGGCTTTGTCCATGTCTACTTGTATACAATATTGATGTGTGTATCGAGTTTCATGCAATTTTAAGCATGTTAAGAGCCTCAAAAACACTCAAGAATATTATTAAAGTTTGACGTGTTGCCATGGCAACAATATTTAAAATATCAAGAATCCTGTCACAGGTCTACATCTGCTGTGTATTGACATTACACATATGAAGTTTGAAGCAAATCAGGTAAACATAACAGAGTGAACTCAATGCATTTTGAAAGTGAAACACTTCCTGCTGCCAGTTGGTGGCGCTATAACTTTGACTCACAATAGTCACATCCATGTGATCGGACTACTACAACCAACACACTCGTGAAGTTTCATGAAGATCAATCAATGTATGCAGACATTATAACACACGTCCTGTTTCCCTTTTCTCGCCATAAATTCATTGCCTCGCCCCGGCCAAACCGTTTGAGATATCAAAAATCCGCTGGCAATTTTTCATCATCAATGTCTTGACTTCATGCTGACCGAGTTTGGTGGCAATCGGATTAATCGCCTAGGAGGAGTATATCAAATTCCAGAGCATGCGTTTTTTAAACAATCCATAATAGCTGACTTCCTGTTGAGGTGACGTATAACTTAGAGTACGAAAGTTTTATACTTGTATGTGCAAGCGTGTTTGATATATGGACCAAGTTTTTGGACGTTTTTCAAGGGGGCGCTGTCGAGCCCCCCTTGCCACGCCCGGGTAACAGCTTCTGCTGGCTGTAATGGCCGCGGATTCTGACCCGTGTGCAAAATTTCAAGAGTTTTTGAGCATGTTAAGGGCCCCAAAAACTTAGAAAAAAAATAATAAATATAGCTGCGAGCAGCGATGACGGGCCAAAGCCCGGTGGCACCGCCACCCCGGTGGCTTCAGGTCAACTGTGCACAGCGGGCAATGGGCATTTAAAATGGTTAAACATAAAAGTACTATGTCAATATCACACCACATTTACTGCAGCAGCTTTTACTTCAAACTTCAGCCATGTTTTTAGTGTTTTTGGTCCAAACAGCATATTATTAACTTTTAACCATTTCAACTACCAGAAGACTGCTATTACACTACAATTGTCCACTATAGATCAAGTTTTAGAATAACAAATATTTTCGTACATATATTTCCCTGTCAGCTTGCCTCCTTTAAGATGACAAATACATGATTTTTTTTTTTACTCCTACTGCTACTACCTTATTAAATTTATACACATATTTCTTTCAAACCATATTAAGGCTGTGCACTATAAGTAAATGTTGTGTTATACCAAACTATTATTTTAACATTGATTATATCATAATATTTACAAATAAATAACTGCACACAAAATATTGCATTGTACCCTAAACAATGCAGTTTTATTTTTCAAGTTTTAAAGTTCATTAAAACTCATACAATGAAAACATAGAATAAATCCACTTTAATCAGTGCCTAACACAGCTATTTTGTCATTCGAACTTAAAAAAAAAAAAAAAGACTAACAGTTTCCACCGTGCTCTGAGAAATCTAATTTAGCCTTAATGCGAATGTCTGTGATTGCTGATGTTGTATCCACCTTATTCCAACACCCCATGACGCTTTGCACGAATTATGGGAGTAATTTCCGTTAAACTGTAAACAGTCAGTGATAGACACTATGATCTTTTAAACTGGGTACAATAAGATGACATTATTCTACTCACCCTTCAACCAATGAACAATAAATGGACATTTAAAAGTGTGAAAGCATCAACAACGTAATTTCAACAAGCCATGTAAAGGTGTGATTTTTTCCACAGCAATAACGGATGGGTTGAACATATGCTATAGTGATATATATGCATTATGTAATACATTGCCTTAATAAAAAAGGTCATGAACTTCAGCATTGTGTGATACCTGTGAAACAAACCTGGAAAGAGACGTGAGGCTTTGAGGAGATTCTTTGTGCATTCCAGTGAATTATTAATGGGATGTATTGTAAATTATATAGAGAGAACAGACCACAAATGTACAGTATATGTTGCCCTTTTTCATACTATTACAGCAGTATGCAAAGAGACAAAATAAAATATTCTGGAGGATAGAAAGCAGCTGCTGAAAAGAGCTCTTGCCATAGATATTTTTGTTATAACATATTACAATACCAAGCGTTATGTCATTCTCATGATGTCTGAAAATAAAACATGAAAGAAATTGACAGCTGATTCAGTCAAGCTGACAGATAAGCTTTAATTGTAGGGCAACCATATGATTTGAAATGATAAGTTTCAGTTTTTTTGAATGGAAGTTCACCAAACCGGAAGTGGAACCCGTAATTTGAAACGCAGTAGGCTAGTCAGGAATAAGGCTAGTCAATAATCCTCACACTACATGTTTTTGACCTCCCTGAGCTGTTGTTTGTGCCCCAATCTTATGCACCAAAAGCATGCTTTTGCAGTGTGTTTTTATATTTGAATTAACCCTAATTATCAAACTAATAATGTAATAATATGTTGTCAGTGGCCTACAAATGAACTGGCCTGATTAGCTGCTTCAGATGTGTTTGAGTAAGGGTTGGAAATAAACTCTTAAGCACAGTGAGTCTGCAATAAAAGGGTTAAATAACTGATCTGAGGCTGTAAAACTCTCTCTGTCTCTCTGTCTCTCACTTTCACACACACACACACCACACACACACCACAGACACACACAGAGGGAGGGGGGTAGGGGGACTGAGACCCTACGTCTAAGAGAGCTTAAGTATGTGCGTAAGAATGTTTGAAAAATCCACATTTAAACCAAAATATCTGACTTCCTGTTGGTCAGAGCTAATGACTGTAAATGAGAAAGTTGTCCAGTTTAATGAGAACAATAAGTGTACCGAGTTTGGTGACTGTAGGTTAAACTAAACCCCCCACTTTTGTCAAAAGGTGGCGCTGCAGAGCCCCTGCTCCCCGCCCGTTTCTAAGGCTTTGTCCATATCTACTGTATGACAATAATGATATGTGTGTCGAGTTTCATCCAATTTGAAGCATGTTAACGGCTTCAAAAACGCCCAAGAATATTATAAAAGTTTGACGTGTTGCCAAGGCAACTATGTTTGAGATATCACAATTCTTTTCAAAGGGGTACATCTGCTATGTTTTGACATTATTGTGGTGAAGTTTGAAGCAAATCGGATAAAAAATAAAATGGTGATCTCAAAGCATTTTGAAAGTGACACGCTTCCTGCTGCCAGTTGGTGGCAGTATAGCTTTGACTCACAATAGTCACATCCATGTGATCTGACTATTACAACCAACACACTCGTGAAGTTTCATAAAGATCAATCAATGTATGCAGAAGTTATAACACATTTCCTGTTTCCCTTTTCTCGCCATAAATTCGTTGCCTCGCCACAGCCAAACCGTTCGAGATATCAAAAATCCGCTGGCAATTTTTCATCATCAATGTCTTGACTTCATGCTGACCGAGTTTGGTGGTGATCGGATTAATTGCCTAGGAGGAGTATATCAAATTCCAGAGCATGCGTTTTTCAAACAACCCGTAATAACTGACTTCCTGTTGAGGTGGCGTTTAACTTAGAGTACGAAAGTTGTTTGGCCCGATGAGGTCTATATGTGTACGAGTTTTATACTTGTATGTGCAAGCGTGTTTGATATATATACCATGTTTTCGGACCCCATTCAAGGGGGCGCTGTCGAGCCCCTCTGCCACGCCCGGGTACCAGCTTTTCTCCGGCTGTAATGGCCGCGGGTTCTGACCCGTGTGCAAAATTTCAAGAGTTTTTGAGTATGTTAAGGGCCCCAAAAACCCCAAAAAAAAAAAAATAAATAAAATAAAATAGCTGCGAGCAGCGATGACGGGCCAAAGCCCGGTGGCACCGCCACCCCTGTGGCTTCAGGGCAACTGTGCATGGCGGGCAATGGGCATTTAAAACAGTTAAGCATAAAAGGACTGTCAAATTCACTCCACATTTACTGCACTACAAGGTAGCGCTATAGAGCCCCTCCTCCCTGCCCGTTTCTAAGGCTTTGCCCATGTCTACTGGCTAACAATCCTGATGTGTGTGTGGAGTTTCAAACAATTTGAAGCATGCTAAGAGTCTCAAAAGCATTCAAAACCAATATAAAAGTTTGATGCGTTGCCAAGGCAACTGTGTTTGAGATATCACGATTCTTTTCAAAGGTCTACATCTGACATGTTTTGACATTATTTAAATGAAGTTTGAAGCAAATAGGGTAAACATAAGATGGTGATCTCAAAGCATGCTGAAAGTAACACATTTCCTGCTGCCAGTTGGCGGCGCTATAACTTTGACTCACAATAGTCACATTTATGTGATCAGCTTTGTAGAACGAAGACACAGCCGAAGATTCATCAAAATCAATTAATGTATGCAGAAGTTATAACACTTTGTTTCCCTTTTCTTGCTATTAATTCGTTGCCTCGCCACGGCCAAACCATTTGAGATATTCAAAATCCGTTTGCAATTAAACAACTTCAATGTATTAGGACCAAGTAAAAAAAGTTTGGTGTAAATTGTATAAACCCTGTTGGAGTAGTAGTATTAAATTCAAAGCCTGTTTTTTCAAAAAATTAACATTCAAACCAAAATAGCTGACTTCCTGTTGGTTGGAGCTAATGAATGTAAATTAGAAAATTGTCCGGCTTGATGAGAACAATATGTGTACCGAGTTTGGTGACTGTAGGAAAAACTAACCCCCCCACTTTTGTCAAAAGGTGGCGCTACTGAGCCCCTCCACCACGCCCATTTCTATGGCTTTGTCCATGTCTACTGGTTGACAATATTGATGTGTGTATCGAGTTTCATGCAATTTGAAGGATGTTAAGAGCCTCAAAAACACTCAAGAATATTATTACAGTTTGACCTGTTGCCATGGCAACAATATTTCAAATATCAAGAATCCTGTCATAGGTCTACATCTGCTGTGTATTGACATTACACTGATGAAGTTTGAAGCAAATCAGGTAAAAATAAGAGGGTGATCTCAAAGCATTTCAAAAAGTGATACACTTCCTGCTGCCAGTTGGTGGCGCTATAACTTTGACTCACAATAGTCACATCCATGTGATCAGACTACTACAACCAACACACTCGCGAAGTTTCATAAAGATCAATATATCCCAGATAGCAAAATTGTTGTGGCCCAGATCTGGCACACACTTGACGCTTTCATTTGGCCCACTTTTAGCAGGAATGATGGCACTTGGGCGGTCCGCTCCTGTCTGTCAGATCTGGGCCACAAGCAAGCCATAATAATGCCGCATATCAGCCATGAACAAACCAAATGAAGCAGAACTGGCCCACATCTGCCCCAGATATCAATCTTACTGTGGCCCAGATCTGGTGCACATTTGACGCTTTCATTTGGCTGACTTTTGGCAGGAATGATGGCACTTGGGCGGTCCGCTCCTGTTTGTCAGATCTGGGCCACAAGCAAGCCATAATAATGCCGCATATCAGCCATGAACAAACCAAATGAAGCAGAACTGGCCCACATCTGCCCCAGATATCAATCTTACTGTGGCCCAGATCTGGCGCACATTTGACGCTTTCATTTGGCTGACTTTTGGCAGGAATGATGGCACTTGGGCGGTCCGCTCCTGTTTGTCAGATCTGGGCCACAAGCAAGCCACAGTTATGCCGCATGTCAGCCATGAACAAAACAAATGAAGCAGAACTGGCCCACATCTGGCCCAGATATCAATCTTGCTGTGGCCCAGATCTGGCGCACATTTGACGCTTTCATTTGGCTGACTTTTGGCAGGAATGATGGCACTTGGGCGGTCCGCTCCTGTTTGTCAGATCTGGGCCACAAGCAAGATTGATATCTGGGCCAGATGTGGGCCAGTTCTGCTTCATTTGTGAACAAAACAAATGAAGCAGAACTGGCCCACATCTGGCCCAGATATCAATCTTGCTGTGGCCCAGATCTGGCGCACATTTGACGCTTTCATTTGGCTGACTTTTGGCAGGAATGATGGCACTTGGGCGGTCCGCTCCTGTTTGTCAGATCTGGGCCACAAGCAAGCCACAGTTATGCCGCATGTCAGCCATGAACAAAACAAATGAAGCAGAACTGGCCCACATCTGGCCCAGATATCAATCTTGCTGTGGCCCAGATCTGGCGCACATTTGACGCTTTCATTTGGCTGACTTTGGCAGGAATGATGGCACTTGGGCGGTCCGCTCCTGTTTGTCAGATCTGGGCCACAAGCAAGATTGATATCTGGCCAGATGTGGGCCAGTTCTGCTTCATTTGTGAACAAAACAAATGAAGCAGAACTGGCCCACATCTGGCCCAGATATCAATCTTGCTGTGGCCCAGATCTGGCGCACATTTGACGCTTTCATTTGGCTGACTTTTGGCAGGAATGATGGCACTTGGGCGGTCCGCTCCTGTTTGTCAGATCTGGGCCACAAGCAAGCCACAGTTATGCCGCATGTCAGCCATGAACAAAACAAATGAAGCAGAAATGGCCCACATCTGGCCCAGATATCAAACTTGCTGTGGCCCAGATCTGGCACACACTTGACGCTTTCATTTGGCTGACTTTTGGCAGGAATGATGGCACTTGGGCGGTCCGCTCCTGTTTGTCAGATCTGGGCCACAAGCAAGCCACAGTTATGCCGCATGTCAGCCATGAACAAAACAAATGAAGCAGAACTGGCCCACATCTGGCCCAGATATCAATCTTGCTGTGGCCCAGATTTGGCACACATTTGACGCTTTCATTTGGCCAACTTTTGGCAGGAATGATGGCACTTGGGCGGTCCGCACCTGTTTGTCAGATCTGGGCCACAAGCAAGCCACAGTTATGCCGCATGTCAGCCATGAACAAAACAAATGAAGCAGAACTGGCCCACATCTGGCCCAGATATTAAACTTGTTATTTTGAATTCTGGCCCAGATCCAATACCTTGCTCTGTTTGCCGCATCTGGACCTCAAGAAAGCCATATAAATGCCATATGTAACAAACCACATAAATCACTCCTGACCCTAATGTGGGCAACACGTTTTTGTTGTTGTTGTTGTTGTTGTTGTTTTTAATGCAAAACCTCTTTGAATGATGGCAATGCACCCTTGTTTACCAGTTCTGGTCCTCTAAGAATTAAACAAATTAACTGTGTGTGTGCATGCTGTGCCATTAAAACTTTGGAAACTCTGTGAATGAATATCAGTGACACTAAGTGTATTCTGCATGAACAATATTCAACATACAGTCAAGAGAAATGTAAAAATGGCCTACTTTAATATTAAGTTACAACAGATGATCCAAACACACTTCTGAAATTTTTTTTTATTAACTTTGCCAATGAAAAACCCATGCATGATAACATTTCCAAAACAAACTAAACATGGAAAAACAACAACAATACAATAAACACAAAATATGTGGATAGAAATGTTGTAGAAACTAACAAAACATTTGTATAGAAAATATTGTACACACTAAATAAAAACAAAATTGTCTAACATAACACTATAGAACCTTCGCTACAGGAACCATCCAAAGGATTTAAAGGATTTGTGGACCTCCTTAACTCCCAGACCCATCAGGACCATGGCAATCTTGCAGGCCTGTGGACACAAAAATTAAAACAAAAAACAGAAACTGTTGACTCTTTAGAAGCCAAATTAAACAAAATTCCTGAAAAATAAATAAATTAAATAAAAACGGAAAAAAAGCTTGCTAATTTCTTTTATCTTTTTTTTTTGTTACAGGTACACTATGTAACTGTTTTCATCATCTAGCAAGGGTGGCACGATTTGAAAATAAATGCGAACGTGCATTATGTATATATATATATATATATATATATATATATATATATATATATAGAGTCCTTCATTGTTTGTTCATATTAGTTCAAAGTGGATTAACTAATGTTAACCTAGGTTTAGGCATTTCAAGCAAAAATAATATTCGAAGATCGCTGGGAATTATTAGAATATTATTCGAAAATTGCACCCCTCCCCTGCATGCACGCATCACGCATGTATAGGCTACACACACATAACGGAAAGAGAGAGGGAGAGACCTTTCACGCTTTCAATCTTTTTTCACGGTCATTCATAACGGTGTGGAGCAGACTGAAAACGCTTGCTCTCCACACCATTATAAACGCCCGTGCGGCCGTGAGCCTTTCACTGTCACTTTCAAATTACTGCCAATTCGGTAGCGGCGATTGCTTGAATGATGGGTTCATTGTTCCCATTCAGTCGGTCACGTTCGACGTACGTCGGACAGACCGATGAATAGGAATCTCGCCAGAGAGGCCAATCTACTTCGAGTGTAACTAAACGAGCCAATGCACATTGGCATGCAATCATATGCATCAGCTGCTTGCCTCGCAGCGCGGGTATATAATGAGCAGCAGGTGCGTTGCATCTTCAGCTTTTCGCTTCAGAGCCAAACTTCTGCAACACTGAAGAAAGCTACTGAAAGCACGAGTGTGGTGAACGAGTCAGCTCTTCGAGACATCTCTTGGTTGCGGTGCAGGCGGACAGCGTGGCAGCGGGGCCGATTTCTCCCTTTTTTTTGAGCAAAAAGCTGTAGTCAGCGTGAAGGCCGTTCTCACGGCTGGTGAAACGGTGCGCCTAGAGCGCTAAAAAGCTGTTATTACAGCTGGTAAGAGAGCGCCTTCAAGGAGAGTGCACACGACAGGCTGCACATTTCCCTGTCTGTGCTGCAGCGGCCTTTCCCTGCGTGCTTCAGCACCTAAAAGAGTCAGTCCTTGAAAGAGCTTACACGAGTAGTTCGCGTCTTTTTAAAGATGTCGTTCTACTTGTGTGTTTCTGGATGAGGTCGTTACCTGGCGCCTCGGGATGGTCACCAACGCTGTATCGCGTGCTTGGGCTTAAGGCACGCTGAGGCGGCGTTTGTGGACGAGTCATGTACCCATTGTGGGAAGATGACCGTCGCGGAGTTGCGGTCGAGACTCCACTTCCTGCAAAGGGGTGGAGTCCCGGTCCCGGCGCCTCATTCCAATCCTCCTCAGAGGGTTGCTTCGGGCGGTGGGCCGGTGACTTGAGGATCACGGTGAGCGCGTTTCCTTCGGGAACCAACCCCCTAGGAACCCTCACCCCTCTTGCACTCCGCAGCCAGTAGAGCTGCCGGGGAGCGCGGTGGACCACCCCAGAGGTGTGTACCATCCGTATCCTTCGGAGCTCCCCAAGACGACCGATGTCGATCGCTGCATCGGAGGTGAGCCTGACGCTCTGGGATGAGGATTCGGCGCAGTTGCCCCCTTCGGGTGGCTTCTTTGCCCGATTCGGACCCGGAAATGATGGCTATGCTTTCCCAGGCCGCCAAAGGGTCGGGCTCGTGTGGAATCCTCCACCGTGTCCCGAGCCCTCGAGGTTGATTGGTATCTCGGGTGGCAAGGGCTGGTTCTCAGCCCCCCACCCAGTGCCTTTCTTCCCGAGGTGCATGAAGAGCTCACTGGCACGTGGACGGCACCTTTACTGCCCAAAGCCGTGTCGGTGGGTCCTCCTCCTCCCTCACCACCCTTGATGGTGGAGCGGCTAAGGGTTATACGCGCATACCCCCTGTGGAACGGGCCGTTGCTATGCAACTGTGCCTAACTCCACCTGGCGGGGGAGCCGTCTCTCCCTCCCTCCCGGGCCTGTAAGTACTCATCGATCTTACGGCAAGGCTTATCAGGCCTGTGGGAAAGCCGCTTCCGCCTTACACCTATGGCGTTGTTGCAGGTCATCAAGGCACTGAAGGACCTGCACGAGGTGGTCAGATCCGCAAGTTCTGCAAGAACTTCGTGCCGCGACGGACCTCGCTCGTGCGACGAAGGTTACAGCGCGTCAGTGGGTCGTGCGTTCCACCTTGGTGGTCCAGACGCCATCTCTGGCTGTGTCTCACGGACATGAGGGAACCGACAAAGTCAGTTCCTTAATTCCCCCGTGTCCCACCGGCCTTTTCGACGACGCGGTCGAGAACTTTGCCCAACAGTTCTCGGCTGTACAAAAGCAGTCTGAGGCCATCAGTCACATCCTGCCGAGGCGGTCAGCTGCTGCACCTCCACCGCCGGCGGCACCTCAGACTGCCCGTCGCCGAGGGCGCCCCCCTGCAGCCACCCCCGCTCCCACGCCCCAGCAGCAGCAGCCTCCATCCAAGCGGTGTCGTGGAGCCGGTCGCGGGGTGCCCAGCCCCCGTCCAGCCACCCCTAAGAAGAGGTTGGCAAGGCCCAAGCCAAGCGGCCCTAGGACGGGCGACCGGAGATGGATGGGACTGCTCTTCAGGAGGTGGTGACCGCACCGCTCCTTCCCCCGGAGGAGGGCCGGGTGGAGAATCCTTTGTTTCCCTTTTTTGTTCCGCCGCTGGCTCAATGGCCAGCGGTACCCAAAGTTTCAATAATAGAGCAGTTTCCTCTATCTCCGGGTCCAAAGAGGGCTCGGAGAGCAGTGGGAGGGCTAGAACCTCACCACTCTCATCCACCTCTTCTGTCGCCAGCGGACAGCAGCGAGCAGCAGGTAGGCAAACCTCGACTGCTCCCTCTGTCCACCCGTGGAAGCAGGTAAGTGTTGCACAGCACACTGTGACCCCGCTTCGGGCCGCCTCACACAGAGCCTCCCGGGCCGTTCCCTGCGTTCACCTCGCTGCCCCGCAGCGGGTACGCCGGTGGTCCCCTTGGTGCCGCTTGTGCGGTCTCTGGGAGCCTGGCTAGCGCTCCCCAGTCCGTCTCGCTGGCTCCTTCGGACCATCAGACTCGCTATGCGATTCAGTTCCCGGCCCCCCCCAAGTTCAGGGGCATCCTCTTCACTTCAGTGAAAGATGCCGCCCCCCTGTCCTGCGTGCGGAGATCGCAGTCCTACTGGCGAAGGATGTGATAGAGCCGGTCCCTCCAGCCGATTTGAGGTCAGGGTTCTACAGCCCTACTTCATTGTACCCAAGAAAAGCGGCGGGTTACGACCGTCTTGGACCTACGAGTTTTGAATCGGAGCCTCCAAGCTACCGTCAAAATGCTCACAAAAAAATTTTGCATTTTTGCATCCGTCCCGAGATTGGTTGCAGCGATAGACCTGAAGGGTTTAACATTTAGATTGAAACCAAAACTTCCACCGTCGTCTTGTAAGTCAAGAGTGAGGCGAAGTGAGGTGAAATCTGACTGTTACTGATTTGTGCTGCGACTCTCGTTCGGCTCGCGCTGAATTGAGTAGACACATTTAGATTTGAATTGTAGGGTCTATTCTCTTACTGAACTAAATAATTTTTTACTATAAAAAAAAAAATCAAAACACAGTGTTTCCCTAGGTTTACAGCTTTTTTTTGGGGGGGTTGGTTGGTTTGGTTGGGGAAAATGACACAGACACCAACACTTAAGGCCTGTTTCTTTTATGGCAGCAGTGAATATAAAAAATATATTAACTGAACATTATTTGAACTGTACATTAATTAACATGTAATTTTGGCATTGATAGTTTTACATCATTTTGGCATTGATAGTTTGACCCTCAGACGTTTGCTCATTAAAAGCTTTAATTTGTATTAAAAAATTCACAGCTTTTATTATTCAGGTGGGTACTTTATGTCTAACGTTATCTATTTTTCTAGAAAGAAACTACGCACACCCCCCATAAACACACAGCAGCTGAATTTCAACCTTTACCCAGTTAATTTAAAGAGACCGCCGTGTGTTGTTTTTCTTAAGCCAAAGCTTCACTGTAGCTACTGTCTCTTTGCGTGCACGCTCTCTCCCTTGCTTACTCGAACTCATAAAAAAAAAAAAAAAAAAAAAAGGAATCTAGATAAAATATCAAAACGCAAATTACCTTTATTTTCCGGTCTATATCCGTTCAGTCAGAATTCGCGCTGCAATACATCCATGACACTGACAGCTGTTAACTTTATCTATCCATTCTGACAGGTAATCATGACCACCCGACATGAAATGATAGCACGGCCATTCAAAACCCGAGGGTCTGCAATGTGCATGTAAAACTATCAATGCCAATCATTTTGGGGCAGGAAGTAATGTAAACACAGATATCGGATACCAGTCACGTCTAAAGTGAATGTAAACATGCTGGCCAAAAAATCGGATATGGTCAAAAGATCGGATCTGTGCATTAAGACTTTCAGTGTAAAATGACAATGTAATTAACATTAACTAAGATTAATAAATGCTCTAGAAAAATTGTTAATTCCTAGTTCATGTTAACTAAAGTAGTTAACTAATGCTAACTAATGAAACCTTTTTAAGTGTTAAAGTCAATCAAAATAATTTATTTAGACAGACCATGGTAAAATACAAATTATTTAAAACACAATGTAACTGACTTACAGGTTTCTTGGACACTTCTTCGTTTCTCTCTTTCTCTTCTCCCTCCGTCTCGGTCACAGGCAAGGTGAAGCCATTTTTTAATATAGAATTCAATCTCTTGATCAGTGGCCGTCGCTGTTAGCCTGTTGTTTCTGACAGTTCCTAAAAATAGATAAAATTGTAAAAGCATGGATGGATTATACAAATTTTAACGCCTGCTAGGAAGATCAGACTGTATCTTGTCTTGCTGATGCCACCCAGACCTGTCAACAGCCACAATTATCCCCTGGAACTGTTATGTCTTTCCTTTAGGCATGTGACGGTATAAAATTTTCATGTTGTGATTAATTGCTGAAACTTTTATCACGGTATACGGTATTATACTGAAATCATTTGCAAAAAAAAAAAAAGTATTGTCATAGTATAACAGGTTTAAGAACTCTTTTTGCAATAACAAAAGAACTCTGAATGTGTAAATACATTAATACAATACACAAAAAATAAAGTAACATTTTCAGTTTGGTAATAATAAATTAACATGTTAACTAATGAAGTCGTATATATCTCAAAGTTTTACTGAACAATAACAAATAATCAGAACATTTCTAATCATTAGGGCATGTAGTCCATATTAAAATATAAAAATGGTTGCACTTGGTGAGCTACTGACACTGTCCTATACCACAACACAACTCAGAATATGTGATGCCACAATGTGCAGCGGTGTTGTGCATTTTATACGGTTGATGGAGAAAGTATTCGTAAATGCATTATAAAAATTTTAATAATTGGTAATAAATTATTATTTACGGTATTTTGAAGTGCCCATGATAACAATATTGTGCATATTCATTATCACGATATATCACATTATCAAATATCGGCACATGTATACTTTCCTTAGAATCTCAAAAAAGCTCATTCTTATGTCAATGTGTTACAGTGTTTTACTAAGACATTGCTTGTACACATTTCTTGTGTATTTAAACAAAAGAAAGCTTTAGAGGATGCAAAAATTATACTTCACTGTAATTATACTTTTTGTAATTTATACACCTTTTTGAATAATTACATAATTTGTTTGTTAAACCTAGCATTAATACAGGTCCTTCTCAAAAAATTAGCATATTGTGATAAAAGTTTATTATTTTCCATAATGTAATGATAAAAATTAAACTTTCATATATTTTAGATTCATTGCACACCAACTGAAATATTTCAGGTCTTTTATTGTTTTAATACTGATGATTTTGGCATACAGCTCAAAAAATTAGCATATTTCATCCGACCAATAAAAGAAAAGTGTTTTTAATACAAAAAAAAGTCAACCTTCAAATAATTATGTTCAGTTATGCACTCAATACTTGGTCGGGAATCCTTTTGCAGAAATGACTACAATCAGCCTGTGGCACTGCTGAGGTGTTATGGAGGCCCAGGATGCTTTGATAGTGGCCTTAAGCTCATCCAGAGTGTTGGGTCTTGCGTCTCTCAACTTTCTCTTCACAATATCCCACAGATTCTCTATGGGGTTCAGGTCAGGAGAGTTGGCAGGCCAATTGAGCACAGTAATACCATGGTCAGTAAACCATTTACCAGTGGTTTTGGCACTGTGAGCAGGTGCCAGGTCGTGCTGAAAAACGAAATCTTCATCTCCATAAAGCTTTTCAGCAGATGGAAGCATGAAGTGCTCCAAAATCTCCTGATAGCTAGCTGCATTGACCCTGCCCTTGATAAAACACAGTGGACCAACACCAGCAACTGACATGGCACCCCAGACCATCACTGACTGTGGGTACTTGACACTGGACTTCAGGCATTTTGGCATTTCCTTCTCCCCAGTCTTCCTCCAGACTCTGGCACCTTGATTTCCGAATGACATGCAAAACTGAGCAACAGTCCAGGCTGCTTCTCTGTAGCCCAGGTCAGGCGCTTCTGCCGCTGTTTCTGGTTCAAAAGTGGCTTGACCTGGGGAATGCGGCACCTGTAGCCCATTTCCTGCACACGCCTGTGCACGGTGGCTCTGGATGTTTTCTACTCCAGACTCAGTCCACTGCTTCCGCAGGTCCCCCAAGGTCTGGAATCGGTCCTTCTCCACAATCTTCCTCAGGGTCCGGTCACCTCTTCTCTCGTTGTGCAGCGTTTTTTTGCCACACTTTTTCCTTCCCACAGACTTCCCACTGAGGCCTTGATACAGCACTCTGGGAACAGCCTATTCGTTCAGAAATTTCTTTCTGTGTCTTACCCTCCGCTTGAGGGTGTCAATGATGGCCTTCTGGACAGCAGTCAGGTCGGCAGTCTTACCCATGATTGCGATTTTGAGTAATGAACCAGCTGGGAGTTTTTAAAAGCCTCAGGAATCTTTTGCAGGTGTTTAGAGTTAATTAGTTGATTCAGATGATTAGGTTAATAGCTCGTTTAGAGAACCTTTTCATGATATGCTAATTTTTTGAGATAGGAATTTTGGGTTTTCATGAGCTGTATGCCAAAATCATCAGTATTAAAACAATAAAAGACCTGAAATATTTCAGTTGGTGTGCAATGAATCTAAAATATATGTTTAATTTTTATCATTACATTATGGAAAATAATGAACTTTTATCACAATATGCTAATTTTTTGAGAAGGACCTGTATATAGTGTGTGTCAAACATGCATAAAATGGAGAATGGACTTATTAAATTGATAACAGCACAATGTGACACTTACCGGTAATGACATCTTTCATCAGTAGTTTGTGGAACGGTGTTTTTCCATTGATCCCACGCCAGTTTAGCTGTTTGGCAAGGGTGTTGGTGAAGCATTGTTTCATCACCCGCCAAACACTATCCTTGATATCAACACCACCGATGACGCTCAATGCAGTGATCTGAAAAGATCATTTAAAAGCCACGGATACATGTTTTATATCAACATTACTCACAGTAACAATCAGAATTTAAAAAAAAAAAAATGTCCTTAGTTGCATTTACGACATGTGTTTGTAAAGCAAGGAGGTGCACTCATGCCTGTCCATCAATTACAAGGGTTATATTAGGCTGCAAGATGTTGAGAAAGACCAACCAAAGTTGGTCTGTCCCTGGACGTGGACAAACTACACCTCCTAAAACTGGGCATACTCTTCTAAAAGAATGAAGTGTTAGAAATGCACATCTGAAGTTTATTTTAATATGCATTGCCTGAGGGATTAAACAAAAAAGTTTTCATTTGTTCATGTCATTTCACACCGAGCAGTTTTTTAAACTATACTAAACATGCTGCCAATGGACAGCACCATTTTATTTGCGTTCTATGTCGGTGACATCAAATGGTTGCACTCAGTGAGATACTGACACTGTCCTATTGCTATTTTTACAGCAACACAACTCAGAATACAATAAACACTGCCACATTGTGCAGCTTTTGGTTGTAATATTTAGTCAATGAGCCACAAGAGAAGCGATGTAAGTCTTTATTGCTTTACTAGCGATAAGAGGAGAAAAGAATGGGAAGTTGTGAAGAATGTGGATGAATAAAACTTCCTAAAGATCCTCATCTTTGTTCTCTTCACTTTAGCCCTGATGATTTTGAGGCTTTTAGTAGACCACAACTGAGAAAGCTTACAGTTGCCGATGGATATAAGTGTATACTTTAACCAAATGCTACACTTGTCGTGGAGACTGACGAAGGTAAGCCTATAACACATCTCGATTAAGACAGACTGCCTCAAAGCTCATGTGCACTGTGATGCACAAGATATCTGTGATCACATAAAACAGCAGCATCTTCTTAGCATGTTTAACTGTGTGTGATTCATTCAGGTGATCAGACGATTTTAACACGTCAATCATACAACAGTAGTTTGAATAGCCACAGAGACATTGCACAGCTTTGTATATTATATTCCGTGTTGTTTTGTGATAAAAATAGCAATAGGACAGTGTCAGTAGCTTGGTGAGTGCAACCACTTGACATCATTGCACTGTACAGCTAAACAAAATGGCGCCACCCATAGTCCAAATATGTCATGGGATTTTTAAATAACGTAGATCTTTCATTGGTTTTCTACTACATATTTCAGTAAGAGACATCATTTACGTTATATCAAAGACTATAATAACACAAGACGTGTCCACTCGTATTGTTTTGAATGGGAGAAAGTGCAACGCACAATATGGCGGAATAATTCCCGCCTTCTAAATAAGAGCCAATCGCCGACTGGTAAAGTCATCGCATCACTGCAGCGGCCGTTAGAAGCACCGGTTTCTATAGAAACAGTCAGATGCGCGCCTCCGAAATGAGGCACAAGAGATGCGCATTTAGGTCTGTGCATGCGCATTAGCTTGATCCAGCCTGAAAAATACAGTTTTTTTGTCATGATTCGAGCATTTGGAAAAAAAATGATGAGACAGTTGTTTCATTGGTGAAACACTGATTTCATTGGTGATTTCAAATATGAAATTTAACTGAAAGCTTGGGAGAGATAGGAGCTGCACTTGCATGCCGAGAGGTGTTTCAAAGATGGCCGCCAAGTGAAATGACTTGTCTTAAAGGGACTTTGGTTATATTAAGCCATAAAAGTCTTAACACCAGGGGTTCCCTTTAAGGCAAGACACGGCAGGTGAAAACATCGTTTTTTCATGCAGTGGTCAATTTTGAGATTTTGGGCCAGTTTGCTCCCTTAACATGTAAGCTTTCATGTCAAAATAAAAAATATGTCAACATTACACATTAAGGTGGTTATTTAATTATATTTTGTCAACTTGCGCCTTTAGATTTCTATCGGAAATCACCAAAAGTTAGCATTCTAACGCGAGCTCCCGTGCCGTCTCCATTCACAGAAACATGTCATGCCTCGTATCATTGTAAAGCTCTCAGTCTCATTAACAGCGCTGTCTAATCCAAATATGGACATTTCCTTTGTAGAAATAACCAACCGCGAAAGTTTGCCGGGGAATCTACCGCCGAAAACCACATCTGATTGATCGATGTGAATTTCCGACTACGTGATTGGTTCTCAGGCGTCACGCTTCCTTGTTTATTCTGCGCCTGAGAAAAAATGCCGACAACACCGAAATCAAAATACGGCAACAGCTGTCACTTGCAAGAGCTAGTAAAATGAAAGTAAACAACAGATTAGACGATGAAACCCCATCAGCGAGTGTCTCATCGCGTAACCTATTGTTTGGAAAGGGAAAGAGTGTGTTAGAGGGATTGAGAATGACAGCCGCGCCACACAGGAATGGCTCATAATTCACGTCACACGATTGTATGAATTAGGCATGTGTTTGTGTTGTCCTAACTGTGCTGGATCAGGGCTGAAAATAACATCGATCCACAGAATCATGGGTTCTGTAGTAGTGTGTTGCTGGAGTGTAGTCTGTGTGAGAGAGATAGGTACTGCAGAAGTTTGCAGTTTTTGTGACTGCTGTTATGTGTGTTTGTTATGGTAGTTCTCTTCAGCTTAAGGCTATTGTTATTAATAATTTATTCATTTATCAATTTCCATGTGTTTAAATATTACATAATACTGATATTAATAAACTGAATATATATTTTGTTTGTAGGTCGGGGGTTTCAATAGAAATAATGAACTTATACAATATAAAAACTTTAAAGGCCGTTTTCTCAAAATGAGTTTTTTCTCACTCTCAGAGTCAGATATATCCACTTCAGTAGCACCTACAAGCACCAACTTTTCCAGACTTATACTTAACTATATTCTGAAGGCTTTTACAGAGGGATTTGTTGAATATCATTCCTATCCTGAATTATGGGTAATTTTACTCAAAAAACATGGCGAAAATAGGTTTTTTAAGGCTATTGTAAGCACAAAATAAGATATCCAGAATCCCTTCTGTAAAAGCCCTTTCATCTAATATGTCAACAAATATAACCAAAAAAATTAAACCTGGACCATTCCAATTTTCAGATTTTGTTTTTGGAAATGTATGCAAATGAGCATATATTTAAGTATATAAGGCCTCATTTGCATATTAAAACATAAATTTACACAAAATTTGTAATACATTTTTTTCTTATGTTTATGCCAGTAATAAACTGGAAAGTTTCACAGTGATATTTTTAATTAAAAAAAATCCCTATTCACCTGTAGTGTCTCGCCTTAAGAGACCAAGTATGTCATTGAGTCCTACTAATCACACCAGTACACACATGGATTAATAATGTTTTCTTGAGTGGAATATTAATATATTGTCTGATAAAAGCATAGTCAAGTTGATTATATGCCGGTGTAGTTTATGCAATATGTTTGTATGTTAGTAATGCAAAGTGTTATTTACCATTTTGTTTTTGAGGTCAGCCTCTTCCCTCAGACGTTTTTCCAGAGCCAGCAGGGAGGTAGGATCTTTTAACGGCAGCATATCTCTCTCAAGGGGACCCTGCCCGTGAGCAGGTTCACCCATTTTCTGCATGGTCCTTAGAATCACTTTGAGTTGATCCATCATAATTTCTTGATTTGTAAGAAGTCTATGCAGAAGAGCTAAAAATAAAGACAAACATACATAAATTCCAAAATGACTCTTTACATCTGATGAAACGAGAAAAAAAAAAAAAAAAAAATACTTTAACAAGGATTTTATTTAGTTAACATATATGAAGACTATTTAGTTGTTTGTTATTTACCTAATAAATGACAATAAATGTTTTAGTTTTAAATATGTTTTTGTCAGATTTCTAAAATATTTGTGTCTCTTTATTATGACATGTGGTCTAATACATTTGTTAAACTTTGTATATGTATGAGAAGTATATATAGTGGAGACCTGCACTCCCATGGGACCAAATGCGACAGAGTGCAATTTACAGGCGCATAGGAAGAGCTTCTATTTAAAACATTTTTGCAGTATTGTGCGTAACCAATTACAGACATGTGTTGATACACAATAGCCAATCAGATGAATTTAAGATGAATCCACTCATCGCTCAAAACGTCTGAGTTTTTGTTCAGTGCTTTGTTCTGCATGCTTGCAAAACCTGACTATAACAAAGTGTAGACATTCTGAAAGATTTTTTGTGCAGTCAGCTTCATTGATAATAAGGGAGCTTTGTGAGATTGCAATGAACTGAGATGTCATGTTTTTTTTTTTAGGAATTATTAAGCGAGCGCTGTTTTGCACAAATTTTGCCATGCCAAACCAAGCACACAGTAGCTTATGCCTATTGTTCTCTGTCGGGAATTCTCAGCATGTTTGACTAAAGGGGCGGTCACACTGCACTTTTCGTTCCATTGACTTGCATTAAAACGCATGTGAATGCGTCAGACCGGAAACACAATCTTGTGTAAAAAATTTTGCATTTCGCTGCGTTCCAAAGTTCAAGTTTGGTGACCTCTGACCTGCGAATTCGCATCACGTGAAGACGTGCGACCAGTAGAAGATCGATTCGTCAGGGCATGACCTCTTGGCTGAATTAAAATAATTATATTTTTGCAGTAAAGTCGAGTAGATTCTATATTTTTACATTTTGAATGTATTACTTTAAGTTATGTGTTGATTTCATGTTTATAAAAAAGAAGCTGTAGACCGTGACGTCATATCACGACCGTTACAGCATCTGAAAAAATTTTGCACGTTCAAAGTCTAGTGTGATCGCGGCTTAACTGATGTCACCACTTGGCCATGTGTGTGTGGCCTGGCTTTCAGTTTCTCTGTAGCTGGCTAAGTATGTGAGCTATTTGAGTGACACAACTTAAATTAATAATAAAATGAAAAGAAATATCTAATAATCTTCCATAAGGTTGCTATTTACATCTCTTATTTTGTATAAACTCTTTATTTACCAAGACAATGACTGATGCATTTGCATTACAATCCAAAGAGTGACTGTTATCACAGTGGAAATGAAACCAAATCTGTACTGGCCGAGCCAGATCAGCATAGAATAGTTAAGCAAAGAAAATGATTGGGTTAGACAGTGGAAAAGGGGTGTGTGAAAATATATATACATATATGTCATTTACAGACAAACAACACAAACATTGTATAAATCACTTACGTGCAAGACCACTTAAAGTTGTTCCTGACTGTCTTTGACTTTCATCTTGTCGGTGTGGTTCAGAACTTGTCATAGACCGACTGGGTTCAGGGCTTGTTTCAAGCCGCCTGGACTCAGGGCTTGTTTCAGGCCGCCTGGACTCCGGACTTGTCAGAGATCGTCTGGGTGCGGTTCAGGGTTTTGAACCCCGTCTCTTTATTGCAGACTGTATATTAAAGTTTGGTCCTTTTATCTTTGGGGCTGGAGGCAATGTTTTTGTTTGTTTGACCATATCTTCCTCATCACTGTCACTCTCAAAGCGAATGTTTGGTCTTGTAGTGGTGTAAGAGGTGGGGTGGGGGCAGAAATAAAATCAATCACAATTAATTTGAATTGAATTTTAATTAATTTCACAGATCAGTCTCAGTCTTAAATAGACTTTTAAATAATGCTCTTCCTGTTTTTCACTGCTTTTCCTGTTTCTTAAATGCATTCCCAGGTCATGCATTTCCTCCACCACTATCTCCTACTTTCCCACCTGTTTCCCTTAAGCACTGTCAAAGTTTTGCGTCATTTACACTTTACTTACTCAGATACATATTTACTTATTTAGATAAGTACTGAGTAATATTAATGAACTACAAGTACTTACTATAGAGTTATGATTAGGGTATGGTTTAGGGTTAGTTACATGTAATTATGCATAATTTACTATAATAAGTACATGTAGTAATGTGTAACTTCGACACCTTAACATAAAGTGTTACCTTTTGTGATTATCCCCTCATCTGCCCAGCAGTACACTTTTCTTTTATTAGCTTTTATTTAAGGTCAATCTCCTAATTTCCATATGCATATCTATAAAATCAAAACCTCGATTCATTGAACATTTTACCTCGATTATGATTGATGAACGCATATTTATTTCTGTTTTTTTTTTTTTTTTTTTTTTTTTTTTGCCCTGATCGTTCACTGACAAGGTTTGTACTGTAAATATGATTGACTATTAAAGGTGGAATATTTTCTCCTATTGAAAGTGTGATCTATCACCATCAGCAGTTATTTTATCTATGTTCGTATCATTTCTTACAGATTTTTGCTTGTTGTAAATCAGATAAAGATAAATTATCACAGTACCAGTACGAGTGATTGCGTATGTGAATTAATCATACCGTCTCTATTCATTGTGAAGCTGTGGGTTGTAAATAGTTCCTTCAAAAGTAGAATAATATATGCTATAATAAGTTTTGAGTTTCTAAGCTGACAACTAGTTTCTGCTCCTTGAACGTTTTGCAGCTACTGTTTGTATCAGTGTTCGAGCTACAATGCAGCTGCGCGAGCATGGTAGCTCAATATAATACACATCCGATTGTCTAATCGCTTGAATGTCCAAACCATAAAAGTAATACAACTGACAAAGTTTAGTGAAGATACTTCTCAGGAATTTAGACTTACCTATCTTAAGAGGACTAATAATAATAAGGTAAAATTTGAGACCCTGTACAAATTCACAAATGTTGAAATTACATTTTCCATAACATTGAACATCTACAACAAGAGGTAGAAAGTCACTTTAACACTTACAGCCTTTTTCGTTTTTTCTTCGGGTTTTCATCCTCATCTTCTTCTTCTGCAGTTTGCAGATCAGTGAGAGTTTCTGCTTGAGGAAGTTTTAAACGGGCGGCTTTGTAGCTTGCTGTAAAGAAATATCATTAGATTATGATATGTCAAAACAGTGAAGCCTACTGATAAATTATATGTGATGTGCATACCAGCTGTATATAAAATTCGAATATGATATGGTTCCCACATGTCTCCAGGCTCCTCCTCACTTCGTATAGCCTTTCCTATTTCATCCTTTCTGTAGTGAGATGGCCACTGACAAATGTCATCTTTAACCCAGAGTGCGGGTACTACTTCTACCTCTTGGGTTTCTATAACTCCACAATATAAAACATGGCCTAGAAAAAAAGAGGCACAAAGTTACTCGCATTATGGTGGTGAATGATGGATTAAGTGCCCATAAATGACCTCATTAAGACCATTGTGTTCCAAAATCTAGACCCAAGATAGAAGTATTGATATGGTATACATACCAGCAGAGATAAGCCAAGGCAGGCTGGAAACAGACACTGTCTACATTTGATGCTGACCTGAAAATTTTATCCTCGAGATTAAAAAAAAAAAAAAAAAAAAATCTAAAATTCAGTAGATTTAATGACTACCAAAACCATTCAATAACTGAAATTTAGGATGGGTCCACATGAAAGTGGAAACAACAAAGCCAACCTCCAAAGGCAATCAGACACACTTCTGCACATTGGTATCTAACTTTAAGCTCATCATTTGGTGACAGATCTGACACAAAACAAATTCCCAATTCTGTGGAGTCTATGGGATAGTCAAAAAACTTTGCAATGTGTCTATACTCTTTGCAGACAATGTATACCTCACCCTCAAAGACAATTATATTCTGAACCAAGAGTATCTTATTTTTCATCTTGACACATCTGTCCCTCTCTGCTGTGTTGATGACAAACTCATCTATTGACAATTCCTTAAATTGGGAGACTGCTCCTGTGAATCCTTGTGGAACAGGTCCATCTGAGTGCAGCATTTTCAGTTTTTTGTGGGTATTCCATGTTTCCTCATCCTTTAAACCTGTTGAATCAAGCTCTGAAATTCTGCGTATAACTTGCTGCAGTGGTGAGCTAGGTTTCCTTACCATTCTTTTAATTTTTTTTAGGTAGTTTTCAAAAGGAAACCCTGATATTAAATCTAAGTGCCCATGCACCTTCACATCATCACTGAGATGAGTCAGACCATGTATGTTGTAGACTAAAAAACCCTGACCATAGAGTTCCCCAAAATGCTTAACAAATGATCTAAGTAGTGTGTTTGCAAAGTCATTTAACAGTAAACAATATGGTTGGACTTGCCAAGATGTATATGCTGACAGACAACAGCATAAAGTTTTGGTAAACCTCAGTGGTCAGCACATCCCTCAAAACTACTGGACCAGTGTAAAGTAAGAACTGCCTAAGTTCTGTTGCTTTCCATCGTAACCTCTCATCAAGCGCCCTTGGTCTTCTAGCAAATTCTGAGGGTATGTAACTTCTGAGAGCAAGCAGTTTGCCTGAAATGAAAGACACTTGTCTGGATGAAATACGGTAATTCAACTTGCCACAAGTTCCCATCCACAAATCAAGCAGACGCCGTACCACACCTAAGCACACTAAATGCATATAGTCATGTGGAAATCCACTAACCATAGCAATAGATGTTTCACAAAATGGGGAAGGTTGTACATGGTGGTCTTCATCCTCTGCATTTGAAAAAGATACATCTGTTCTTACTCTAGCATTAAGTTCAGGGAATGTCATGCGATTATTAATGTAAATGCCAGACTGTACACATTTATCACAGCCACTGTATCCATTGTGTGACTTAATACCTTTTAAAGGCCCTCGCAGGAGCATCACAGATTACTGAGCACACAGTCAAGAAGAAGGTCTTTCCATTAACAACAAAACCAGTGCTCAAGGATTTCAACTCACAGACCAGATCTTTCAGATATTCTGACAATGACTGAGGCTTCGAGTTTCCACAGTAAAGCGCAATCAGCACAGGTTTCCTACTGTATTCCTGGAGCATTCCTAAAATTGGCCAGAACTGTAATCCTGAACTTTTAAAAATTGGAAGCCCATCAATGTTTAATTGTAATCTGAAATTGTGATAATTCCGGACAACTGAAGTAAGCTTCTGAAACAAGTGGTTGAACATTTTCTGTATTCCAAAGTAATGGAATGATCCACTCTCCAAGGGAACAATACTATGTCTTGTCTCTGTTTGGAGTAATGTTCTTGCATCTTTTGGCAAAGATGGGTGATGGACTTTCAGTATTGACAGAAGGGCAGACAAAGCAATCAATGAAATGCCAAAATGTATTGCCCAGTCTCTCAAACATCCCGATAAATCTTTAGGAACATCCCCACTTTTATCAACATGGCTATCCTCATCAATTGTTGATTCACTTTCCCCATCACTCTCTGATCCACAGACTGGTGGCAAAACAAAGCTTGAAGTAACTACTTCATGTTCAACGCTATGTTCTTTGTTAGTACAATCCATAACACTACTGTCCTCATCATTCAAAGATTCAAATAACTGGGATACTCTTTTAACAACCTTTTTCCTTAAATTGCTACGAGTGATATTCCACTTTTCTCTCTCCATGACAAAATAATACACTAACAACTTCTCTTTGAGAATTAGTCATGCAGTACAATGACAATAATCAGGTGCTCTGGAAAAAAAAAAAAAAAAAAAAAGTGCAAACATTGTACATTGATATTTTTTATATTGAACTAAAGCATGAAATGTATCAACAGCTTACCTTAATGGTGAACTTGACACACTGTATTGCCCACCAGTGACTTTCTGTAACAAATTACATTGAGTGTTATTAAGGTTAAAAAATGTCATGGGCCTATTTTAACAATCTAAATGCATGGCCTAAAGTGCATGTCTGAATCAACTTTGGTAAGGACAGTAAAATGGTCGGTGGTAATTGTACACTGTCAAAGTTGAATTTTGTTTACACTGATTCATTTTGGTAATAAACCTGTTATTCATTCTCTTTAGTGAAGTATTCAGAGAAAACTAATGTATTTATGAAAGTTCGGTACATTTTGTATACTGCATGTTATCACGAAACTACTTGGTATCGTAATACTTCAGCTGTATAATATCATAAGAAATTGGTATCGTGACAACCCTACTGTGAAGTAAGAGGAGCGTACGCGTTGTGCACCCACATATAGGCACATATCACTAACATGCTCTTTAACAAAGAAAATCTTGTTTCAGTTTGTCAATGGTGCAATCTATTTCAGTTTCCTCAAAATAGTAATGCACCAACAATGGCAAATTGTTTGACAATGTTATTACATGACAAAAACATAATACAGGCAAAGTAATTTTATAAGATATGAGTTAAATACTTTCACCATGCACACTGACTGCCTTGATTTTCTAATTCATTAATCATTTTTGTATGTAGCCTATCTAGAATACGACTTTCCTAATTTTTTACACTTAATTATCAACATTAATAATCATAGCTAATAATCATTACAATATCAAGAGCACTATATAGAGATAAATAAATTCATACTATTCTTAGCTTGTTTCGACTGTATCCAGAATATGACTTCCCAACAAAAAAAATCTAAAAATTAACATCTACAATCATTATACAATATCAAGAGCATTTAACATGATTTAACCTCTGAGTTTTTAATTTTTTTAATTTAAATTATGCAATTTTGTATAAGCATTAATCTATGCAAATGAACAAATCAGCTAAATTTGCAGGTTCTGCCAAAATAATTGATCTTCAAATTGAATATCTAATAATTTGCTAAAATATGTCATTTAACTCTGTACATCACATAACATGTGGACTCCAACTGAAAATAACAAAGCAATCGGTAACAAAAAGGCACATTTATCAGAAATATTTTACCTTGACTTTTTACAGGCTCGGTCCTCACTCCAACCGATCTTCTGACGTTTGTTTTTGGGCGCCTTTTCATCAAGTTCCGGCTATTTCTAAATGTGTGCGTGGGGGAGAGGGAATAAATAAACAGAGCTTGTTTCGGCTGTATCCAGACACGTATCCCCCCCGGCCCAATATCCAACATTAATAATCATTATATCAATAATAAAAATGATTCACCCTCTAAGTTTTTATGCAGTTTGTGTAACGTGTAGCATTAATCGGTGTAGGCTAAATAAATTTGAAGGTAATTGGCATAATTTATCATCAAATAGCTTATTTGCTAAATGATGTCATGACATTAACGATACATAATGTGTGGACTCAACTGAGTATAACGAAGCAAGCCCTAACAAAAAAACACATTTATCAGTTATATCTTACCTTGACTTTTTGCAGATTCCGTCTTCCCTCTAACTGACGTTTTGGTTTTGGGCGCCTTTTTCCACACGTTCCGGTTGCGTTTAAATTTAAAAGGCCGGGAACAGTGCCAGTTTGAATTTTTTTTAGTAATTTATTTAAAACATAATCTATTTATTTTTTCGGACATACAGAATAAGCTACAAATACAAATACACTCATCAAGATTTTATCTGAATCAAACATTCTAACAAAGAAGTTGAATAAACAAGTGGGACAATTATCATTAAAATTTTTTAGATTTTTATTTGACATGGATATTACAATTACATTGGACAAACCATATGCATCTGCTTGAGTGTTTTAGTACACATTCTAATTTTCAACACCTGCCCACAAGGCTTTTTAGAAAGTAAAAAACATTTTTTTTTTTTTTCATGAATGCAGAAAAAGGGGTTGAAATGTTAACATCACAATAACAATACTATTTTCTCATAGCAGCTTCTGCTGATTTGTCATTCATATTACTCATCAATACTCTAATTAGTATAATCATGTTTTAATCTGTAAGAAAAATGTTATTTATAAAAATAATGTAAATGACAATTAACATTTATAAAAAAAAAATTAACAATATTATCCAAAATGTAATATTTATTTGTTTGTTTCTTTGTTTGTTTGTTACACTTTGAGGGTCACTTAAAACACTCCCTTTTTGACTTAACCCTTATTTGAAGACCCTCACAATTCCTACATGATAAAATATTACAGAACTTGGCATATGAATTTGTTTGCAGATAACTGTGGTTTCACCAAGTAAGCTACAACATTTACCTGGGTCAACATCTTTTTTGTTGATCCCGAAACATTCAACCAATTTGATTTGACGTTTGCTGTTTATGTTAAGTTTAGTCTTGTTAGGTTTAGGTGCTTCTACATCAGTGTTATAAACCTATCATTTTTTCTACAATATCCTCCTGGACCCGGAATAGACTTCTGTCCTCTGTGGACATTATATTTTAGTGATTTTCTCTGACATCATTCATGTCACAGTTTTGAGTCAGGATGTCCTGTAAAGAGCACATTCAGCGCTTTGCAGATTTTTAGAAGTTTCACCATGACACAACAACTTCTTGGTCTTTAAACTGAAAATGAAAATTAGCACTCTTATGGGAATATAATATTTTGTAATTATCATTTATATCATATTCATTTTCAAATTGTTTGTTATAAATCAACATCTCGGGGAAAATGTTATGGGGTTTCTAATGAAACAGGACATTTTTGTCATACATGATCTCTGTAGAGGACACCAGGACTTAAATCATGATTATCAGGCATTTTAGGAGACACAACAAGTGAATGGGGAAAGAAATTATATATCAACATTCCTATTAAGTATTAGATATTATTATAAAAATGTTACCAATTATTACTCCCATTACTACCCTTCTTTTTTTTATTACATGTTGCTCCAATAACACATAATTTGCATTGATATGCAAATTAGATACAGTGTAGATACATTGTATTGAATGGAAAAATACATGCATGACTATTTTATCCACATATTGCATAAAGTAAAATGGTATATCAATTAATTTTTTATTATATCTTTCATAACATAGCTGAGAATCATCTTTATACAAAGTATGGTTAAAAACAACAATCCTGAAGCCTAAAAATGAATTGGTGATTTAAAAAAAAAATCCCATTGTTTTTGCCTATACATGTCATTTCATGCCATGTTATTTTTTAAAGAACTTAGTCCTGGTGTCCACTACAGAGGACATATCATAACACATAAATAAAATATAATTTAAAAAAATGTTTTTATTTTTTTTATTTGTTATGCTCTAAACAATATAATGACGTGAAAAAAAATACTAAATTCAATTTTTTTTTTTTTTTTTTTTTTCTGGGTCTCAGGAGGATATGGTTAGGACTTGCCACTCAAAATCTCGTACAAATATTTAAAGGCACATTCCAAAACCTAAAAACTCTTAATAAGTTTGAAGCTAGAACTTTTCTATTATATACACAAAAGTGCTGTCACTGCAATGCCTGCTGCATCCCACCAAAAAATAATATTATTAAAAAAAAAAAAAAAATTTCAAAATATGCAGGCCATAGTCACAGTTTCAACTATGGGCCTTTTACATCTAAATTAGCCAGTGTCTAAGTGTTGCATCCAAGCCATGTCTGTTTTGTGATATTTTGGGCACATTAGCTATGTCAAATGTAGGCCAAGACTGTCAACCACATGAACCATGCTGTGGCAAATCTTTGCTAAAACTTGCTCAGATATATTTTATTATAACTTGTGGACCACATTTGCAGCACTATTAGCCACTTTTGACTCATCCACAGATAAGCCAATGGTTAGCCATGTAGGTGTCAAAGGTGGCCCTCATATGTTTTAAGATAACTGAGCCAGATTTTCAATATTATAAGTGGGCCACTTTTGATTCACACCTAGATCAGCAAAAGATTAATGTGCCATATAGGTTTCAAAACTGGCCCAGATATGTTTCATGGTAAATGGGCAACATTTGCAGCATTTTAAGTAGGCCACTTCTGGCTCACTCCAAAATGAACCAATGGTTATTGTGCTATATATTTGCCAAAACTGTCCCAGATATGTTTTATGATAAATGGGCCAAATTTGCAGTACTATAGGTGAACCACTTTTGGCTCACACCGAGATGAGCCAATGGTTAATCTGCCATATATTTGCCAAAACTGGCCCAGATACGTTTTAAGATAAGTGTTCCACATTTGCAGCATTATAAGTGGGCCACTTTTGGCTCACAGCCAGATGAGCCAGTGCTTACTGTACCATATATTTGCCAAAACTGGCCCACATATGTTTTAAGAGAACTGGTCCACATTTGCAGCATTATATGTGGGCCACATTTGGCTCACACCCAGATGAGCCAAGGCTTAATCTGCCATATATTTGCCAAAACTGGCCTAGATACGTTTTAAGATAACTGTGCCACATTTGCAGAATTATAAGTGGGCCACTTTTGGCTCACACCCAGATGAGCCAGTGCTTACTGTACCATGTATTTGCCAAAACTGGCCCAGATACATTTTAAGATAACTGAGCCATATTTGCAGCGTTATAAGTGGACCACTTTTGGCTCACACCCAGATGAGCCAATGGTTAATCTGTCATATATTTGCCAAAGGTGGCCCATATGCTTTTTAAGAGAACTGGTCCACATTTGCAACATTTCAAGTGGGCCACTTTTGGCTCACGTCCAGATGAGCCAGTGCTTACTGTACCATATATTTGCCAAAGGTGGCCCATATGCTTTTTAAGAGAACTGGTCCACATTTGCAACATTATAAGTGGGCCACTTTTGGCTCGCACCCAGATGAGCCAATGATAATATGCCATATATTTGCCAAAACTGGCCCAGATAAGTTTTAAGATAACTGGGCCACATTTGCTGCATTATATGTGGGCCAGTTTAGGCTAACACCCTGGTTAACCAGTGCTGACTGTGCCGTACATTTGCCAAATGTGGTCCAAAGTTGAAGTAATGTATTTGGGCCATATATGTCATGCCATGTGTGGGCCACTTTAGGTTCACATTCAGAATCGACAGTGACTACTGTCACACAATTTTGCCAAAACTGGCCCAGATAAGTTTAAAGATAACTGGGTCACATTTGCTGCATTATATGTGGGCCAGTTTATGATTAGCCAGTGCTGACTGTGCTGTAAATTTGCCAAATGTGGGCCAAAGTTGGAATAATGTATCCGGGCCATATGTTTTATGCCATTTGTGGGCCACTTTAGGTTCACATTCAGATTTGCCAGTGATTACTGTCCGAAAAGTTAGCCAAAACTGGCCCAGATATGTTTTAAGATAACTGGGCCACATGTGCTGCATTATATGTGGGCCAGTTTAGGCTTACATCCTGGTTAGCCAGTGCTGACTGTGCCATAAATTTGCCAAATGTGGTCCAAAGTTGGAATTATGTATCTGGGCCATATGTTTTATGCCATTTGTGGGCCACTTTAGGTTCACATTCAGATTTGCCAGTGATTACTGTCCCAAAAGTTTGCCAAAACTGGCCCAGATATGTTTTAAGATAACTGGGCCACATTTGCTGCATTATATGTGGGCCAGTTTAGGCTTACATCCTGGTTAGCCAGTGCTGACTGTGCCGTAAATTTGCCAAATGTGGTCCAAAGTTGGAGTAATGTATTTGGGCCATTTTTGTTTTGCCATGTGTGGGCCACTTTAGGTTCATATTCAGAATCGCCAGTGATTACATTCCACATCCTTGCCAAAACTGGCCCAGTTGTGTTTTAAGATAACTGGGTCACATTTGCTGCATTATATGTGGGCCAGTTTAGGCTTACATCCTGGTTAGCCAGTGCTGACTGTGCCATAAATTTGCCAAATGTGGTCCAAAGTTGGAGTGTATTTGGGCCATTTTTGTTTTGCCATGTGGGGCCACTTTAGGTTCACATTCAGAATCGCCAGTGATTACATTCCACATCCTTGCCAAAACTGTCCCAGTTGTGTTTTAAGATAACTGGGTCACATTTGCTGCATTATATGTGGGCCAGTTTAGGCTTACATCCTGGTTAGCCAGTGCTGACTGTGCCATAATTTGCCAAATGTGGTCCAAAGTTGGAATTATGTATCTGGGCCATATGTTTTATGCCATTTGTGGGCCACTTTAGGTTCACATTCAGATTTGCCTGTGATTACTGTCCCAGTAGTTTGCCAAAACTGGCCCAGATATGTTTTAAGATAACTGGGCCACATTTGCTGCATTATATATGGGCCAGTTTAGGCTTACATCCTGGTTAGCCAGTGCTGACTGTGCCGTAAATTTGCCAAATGTGGTCCAAAGTTGGAGTAATGTATTTGGGCCATTTTTGTTTTGCCATGTGTGGGCCACTTTAGGTTCACATTCAGAATCGCCAGTGATTACATTCCACATCCTTGCCAAAACTGGCCCAGTTGTGTTTTAAGATAACTGGGCCACATTTGCTGCATTATATGTGGGCCAGTTTAGGCTTACATCCTGGTTAGCCAGTGCTGACTGTGCCATAAATTTGCCAAATGTAGTCCAAAGTTGGAGTAATGTATTTGGGCCATTTTTGTTATGCCATGTGTGGGCCACTTTAGGTTCACATTAAGAATCGCCAGTGATTACTTTCCACATCATTGCCAAAACTGGCCCAGTTGTGTTTTAAGATAACTGGGCCACATCTGCTGCATTATATGTGGGCCAGTTTAGGCTTACATCCTGGTTAGCCAGTGCTGACTGTGCCGTAAATTTGCCAAATGTAGTCCAAAGTTGGAGTAATGTATTTGGGCCATTTTTGTTATGCCATGTGTGGGCCACTTTAGGTTCACATTAAGAATCGCCAGTGATTACTTTCCACATCTTTGCCAAAACTGGCCCAGTTGTGTTTTAAGATAACTGGGCCACATTTGCTGCAGCATATGTGGGCCACATTTGGTTTAAAGCCAGAATAGCCATTGTTGATTGTGCCACATTTTTGCCAAAGATGGCCCACATTTGGTTTGTGATATTTGGGCCATATTCATTATTTATCACATGGGCCACTTCAGGCTCACATTCAGATTACACATTGCCGAAAGTGCCGCATCTTTGCCTAAAAAGGCCCACATGCAATTTGAAATATTTGGGCCATTTTTGCCATGTTACATGTGGGCCACTTAAGGCTCACATACATTTTGTCCGGGCCATAAGAAGGCCTGCAGTGCCGCATCATTGCCTGAAGTGGCCCACATCCGTTTGCTATCTGGGATGTATACAGATGTTATAACACATTTCCTGTTTCCTTTTTCTCGCCATAAATTCGTTGCCTCGCCACGACCAAACCGTTCAAGATATCAAAAATCTGCTGGCAATTTTTAATCATCAATGTCTTGACTTCATGCTGACCGAGTTTGGTGGCGATCGGATTAATCGCCTAGGAGGAGTATATCAAATTCCAGAGCATGCGTTTTTCAAACAACCCTTAATAGCTGACTTCCTATTGGGGTGGCGTTTAACTTAGAGTACGAAAGTTGTTTGGCCCGATGAGGTCTATATGTGTACCGAGTTTCATACTAATACATGCAAGTGTGTTCAATATATGGACGAAGATTTCTGACTTTTTTCAAGGGGGCGTTGTCGAGCCCCCCTGCCACGCCCGGGTAACAGCCTCTGTGGCGTCCTAATGGCCGCAGATTCCAATGTGTGGGGCAATTTTCAGGAGTTTTTGAGCATGTTAAGGCCCCCAAAAAGCCCCGGAAGACGGAAAAAATAAATAAATAAATAAATAATAATCCTTAGGGGATCAAGAGGGCCCTGCGCGAATTTTCGCTTGGGCCCTAATAATAATCCTTAGAAAACAAGGGCCCTGCGCGCTAATCGCTTGGGCCCTAATAACAATCCTTAGAAGAACAAGAGGGCCCTGCGCGCTAATCGCTTGGGCCCTAATAATCCTTAGAAGAACAACAGGGCCCTGCGCACTAATCGCTTGGGCCCTAATAATAATAATAATAATAATAATAATAATCCTAAAAACAATAGGGCCTTCAGCCGTTGCTTTGGCCCTAATAATAATCCTAAAGAAAACAAAGGGCCTTGAGCCCTTACAGGGCTTTGGCCCTAATAATCCTTAGAAGATCAAGAGGGCCCTTCGCCATGACTGGCTTGGGCCCTAATATAATCCTTAGAAGAACAAGAGGGCCCTGCGCACTAATCGCTTGGGCCCTAATAAACAGAGCAATTCCAATAGGGTCCTCACACCATCGGTGCTCGGCCCTAATAAATGCATAACATCAATTACTCAAAGAAATGCATATACACACAGTGATGTGTGAATGTCTTCAGACATTCGCCCATCTCTGTATGGGGGTTCTGGCTACAGATGATCCCCCATGACTGCTTTGCACTTTACTTTTATACCAGGACCAGACAAAAGGGTTGTAAATATTTACTATACCAACACCTGTTTTGGGGGGAGAGAAGTGAGTTTTCACAAAAGGCACCACCCAAAAGAGAACAGAATTTTCCTTAGTTTTCAATCTTTTTCATAATACCAGTGATTGCTGTGAAATTGAGACCATTTTACCAATTGCACTGAGACAAATTAAATGATACTGAACATGAAAAGGGAAAAACAATAGATACACAAGTTACATCATACGTTTTGAATAACTTTCAGTCAGGGGGAAGGGAAGGTGTGTTTGTGTGTGTGTGTGTGTGTGGTGTGTGTGTGTGTGTGTGTGTGTGTGGTGGGGGAGGCGTTGTCCTTTTGGGGTTAGGGCAAGGCGTTGTCCATTGCTACTTCTTTGAGATCTTCTTTCCAGATTAAAGTTTTATTACTTTATTGCAGGACACTTGATCTCAGTTTTTGTCTAGCAGGAAATTCAGGCCTTACAATATCTTGATCAAATGGTCATCAATTGTAGAATGGGAATGGGTGTGGGACACAGAGAACCATCTCAGACAATGATGTGTCACAACTTCATTAATATACAGATCACAGCTGGTAAAACATGAGAAACTACATTTAAATAAAGAGTTGTAAACTGTAACAGGCTAAAAGGTTTGAGATTTGGATGTTCGGGGTTCATTCCGACTCCGATGAACCCAAGGTGCTATGTGTACTTTGTCACTGCTACGCTGCAATAAACTTCTTCATCGAGATCTTCAACGTCCTCATTTTTTCTTACATTGGCAAGCCACCCAGCAAGGGATTTCCGAAAAAGTGGGGAAAGGTAAGAAAAAGCCATTTTCTTTCTTTTATGCTGCTTTTTTTTTTTTTTTTTTTTTTTTTTTGTCAGGGAACCCCTTCGTTTTAAAAAATCTAGAAAGGAAATTTTAAGGACAGAAGAGAATATGGTTTATTCAGTATTAGCCAGAGGAGTTCTTAAGCCTATTCTGTACAATTTTGTTTAAGATTCTAATGGAACTGAATCAGCCCAATGCAGTGTGTTGGTAGAGTTGTATTAGAATTGTTGTTTCTAAAGTAGTTGAAACAAAGTGGTAAGTTTCTAACATAACTGAAACTTAGTGTAGAGAATAATTCTGATGAAATTCTAAAGTAACTGAATTGACCCAATGCAGTGTGATCACAGAATTATTTCTAACCGTTATTTGAAAGAATAACTGAAGTGTAGTGTAGGGAGTCTGATGCACAGTGATTCTGTGAAATTTAAAACAATAACCCAAAGCAGTGTGGTTTTGCCCAGCGTACTGAGGCATTGTTTTAAATTTGATAAACTGTTAAGCCCAAACTACTATGGCTAGGTATGTGGTTTTGTCCAACTTTCTGTGACAGTATTACATGTTTAACTATTTAGAGTAGTGAGATTTAAGGCCAGATGGAGTTCATTTATGTATCTTAAAACAACTAGATAACGCTGTTGTTGTAAAAGCTGAAAATGAGCTACTCTGTGTTGGGGTAATTTCTACAAAAAAATACCTAGATAGTGAAATGATATGGAAAGAAGAAAAGATCAGAATGCAGAATGAGATTGCATTTCTTAGAACTAACAATGACATGCTTAAATCATCTGTGGAAAAACTGGCCAACAACGAAGGAAACGAAGGCAGCTTGTGAGTTTATTATCAAGAATGGCATAACTGAGAATATCACCAATAAGACATTGTTAGGTGTCACATTGTCTAACCCAGTTCCAGAAAATCCAGATTTGCAGGAAAATAGCTCTGAAGGTTGGGAAAGAGATTTTCGGCCATTCAGTAATCAAGACTCTGATTGTACAGTTAGATTTTCCATGGCACCAGTTCATACTACTACAACTGTGCGTGCTATTGAAGGAAGGGAAGAGCAAATGACCACTACCATGGTCAGAGGATTTAATCCAACTGAACTAGAAACTGTGATCAAGAATATTGGGAAATTTGATCCTGCTAAACAAGATCCATTAGACTTTCTGAAAAACTTGTCTGAAAATACCAATTTACCAACTTACAGACAGTGATGCATGTGTTTTGTTAAGAATGTGCTTGCCTGACACTGTGTCTGGAGCCTTAACTCAGAAAATAAAGGACAGAACTGCAAATAAGTCTTACAGTTTAAAGAAGTTTTAGGTGTGTTGTCAGTTAATTGGGATAAAATATCTGAGATGCACATGTGGACTAGGGAGCACCCAGCAGCGTTTTCAGAACGATTACTGTAGGTGTTGAAAACTTTGAGTGGCAATTCTGATATCACAAAGAATGATGTCAGTTTCAAGTCTGCCTTGATTAACAAATGTGACCCACTCACTCGTTCTGATGTGTCAATGTTTGTGACGCCTCTCTCTGAGTATAATGACATTATTGCTAAAATGACACAGTTTTACAATAATGCTAATGCAAATAATCAAATGAAAGATGCCAAATCTAGACATCCAGTTGCTGCCTTTGGCAGAAGAGATGGACGAAGAATGGACAATGAAAGAAACAAGAGGAGATCAAACAGCATCTGAGACTACGGACAGACGTCCTTCCACCTAGATGGAAAAAAATGGCAAAAGCCAACATACCCACACTAAGAAATGCAAAAACACACAGACTCACTGCAAATGAAGAGATAAATATACACATTTGCATTAGATATATTATTGTCTATTGGATCCACACAAGTGGATAAAAGATCCACTCAGGATCCTTCTCAGTCCACACTGAGAAAATGGACACGACGCACATGACAAAATGAAAAAAAGCACGCCCACACACACACACACACACACACACACACAGTATATTGTCAATTGATTTTTGATTAGAGTTAATCAAAACTAAACAATTTGCTATTATTACTGATGCAAAAGAAATGGTGGTCCTGGAATGTCTTCTCACCCAAACCCAAGATGTTTGTATTTCATTTTGTCAAATTTTAGAAGACTCTTGATAATTCTGCCCAATTGGATGGAACTGTAACCAGTGTGCAGGAGGTGTTGACTCAATGACGGGTAAGATTATTTTTTGGCCACCGGAGGACAACCTAAGGCAGGGCTTCACCGCCACTGGGCACCTACCCAATAGAGAACAGGAGGGGTAATCTGTGAAAATTAAGTGGTTGTGATGCTTCTTTTGAGCCAAGAGCATCAAAGTGGGACTGTAAGAAATTGTAGTCTGCCTTGACCTAGATTCCACTGATATATATATAATATATTATATATTATATATATTATATATATATATATATATAACCAGTGCTGGTCATATACTTAGAATATCATCAAAAAGTTGATTATTTTCACTAATTCCATTCAAAAAGTGAAACTAGTATATTATATTAATTCATTACACACAGACTGATATATTTCAAATGTTTATTTCTTTTAATTTTGATGATTATAACTGACAACTAAGGAAAATCCCAATTCAGCATCTCAGAAATTAGAATATTGTGAAAAGGTTCATATTGAAGACCTGGTGCCACACTCTAATCAGCTAATTAACTCCAAACACCTGCAAATGCCTTTAATGTTCTCTCAGTCTAGTTCTGTAGGCTACACCAATCATGGGAAGACTGCTGACTTGACAGTTGTCCAAAAGACGACCATTGACACCTTGCACAAGGAGGGCAAGACACAAAAGGTCATTGCAAAAGAGGCTGGCTGTTCACAGAGCTCTGTGTCCAAGCACATTAATAGAGAGGCGGAGGGAAGGAAAATATGTGGTAGAAAAAAGTGTACAAGCAATCAAGCCACTCTTGGAACAACAGACAGCGTCAGAAGCATCTCGCCTGGGCTAAAGACAAAAAGGACTGGACTGCTGCTGAGTGTTATTAATGAATATAATATACAAGTTTCACTTTTTGAATGGAATTAGTGAAATAAATCAACTTTTTGATGATATTCTAATTATATGACCAGCACCTGTATATATATATGAAGAGTTCAGATGCAAAACCCTCTAAGTGCCATCTGAAATTTTCTTCTAAAATAAGCATTTTGGTTGTATGTTTATGTTTAGTTATTTCACTTTAATGGCAATGAAAAGGACCTATTAATTGCCATTAAAGTGAAATTACTGAACATAAACATACAAGCTTGATAAAAATGTTCATTTTAGAAGAAAAACTCGCAGTGATTGGATGAGTAAGCCTCGTCGTCCGACAAACTAAGATGGAGTTTAGATGTTTTGACCGGGGAGGGCTCTTGCGGCATCCGACGGGAGTTCAATACTCGCAGCGATCAGATGGGTAAGCCCCACCGGCTGGAACATAGAGAAACAACCGTATCCGATGGGAGGTCAATACTCACGGCGACCTGATGGGTAAGCTTTTGGCCAAAAGACGGGTGAAAATTTGTTCCAACCTGGGAGAGCTCATACTGCATCCGACGGGAGTGCAATACTCATGGCATCGGATGGGTAAGCCCCACTGGCAAGTGAATGATGGGAGTTTGTAATTTTTTTAATTTTTTTTTGGTACCGTTTGGTCGAGGACATTCTTGCGGCATCCAACAGGAGAATACTCGAGGCAATCGGATGGAGAATCTTTTTCCGGCCAAGGGGCCATCGCGGCGTCCGATGGGAGTTCAATACTCACAGCGAACGAACAAGCCCCCTGCTGGCGGAAAAGCAAAATATTTAGCTATTTCGACTGGGACAACACTCGCAGCAATCGGACAGGTAAGCCCCCGCTGGCAGTGAGGTTAATGTTTAGTTATTTTGGATTGGGAGGCTCTCATGACGTCCAATGGGAGTCCAGTACTCTCTGTGATCGGACGGGTAAGCTCCCGCTGGCGGTGAGGATAACGTTTAGTTATTTTGGTTTGGGAGGCGCTCATGGCGTCCGACAGGAGTTCAATACTCGCAGCGATTGGACGGGTAAGCCCCTGCTGGCATGGGATGAATGTTTAGTTATTTTAGATTGGGAGGGCTCTAGTGGCCTCTGACGGGAGTTCAATACTCACTGCGATCGGACAGGTAAGCCCCAGCTGGCGTAAATGCAAAATGTTTAGCTATTTTTGATTGAAAGGGCTCTCGCGCCGTCCGATGGGAGTTCAATACTCACAGCGATCGGACGGATAAGCCCCGCCACAGACAAACGAGAATAGAATTAGGCCGATTCTGAGGTTCTTATGGGATCTCAATACTCATGGCGTTAGATGGGTAAGCCCTGTTTTTTTCTTTTTTTTTTTCCTTTCTTTCTTTCTTTTGGGCAGCTGTGCTTACAGCACCTATGCGAAAAGAGTGGCCTGAAAAGTGCTCTGCTGAGATCCCAGATTGGATTCGGACTGATTTGAGGTTTGACTGATTTGACTGGGTGGCTTGAATCATCTGTGAAGTTTGGAGGGTTAGTTTGAAGGACGGGAGATTTCTTGGATGAGGGCGAGTTTAGGCAGAGCTGGGCTCCTGCAGGAATGGATGTGACATCAAACGGAGCCCCTGTGGGAGCCGAGGGAACATCACTGCTGTGGTAGTGGAGAGAAGGGCCAGAAGAATTGAGCTCCTGTGAGAGCCGAGGCGACATCGCTGCTGTGGCAATGAGATAGAACATTCCCATTTTATTGGAATGATGTATTAGTTGCTGGATATTGTTGGCTTGTGGGTATGTGTGAGAAAATGAGCTGGAGCTGAAAATCTAGCTGATAAGTGTTTGTTGGGCTTCTTTAATCTGGAAGCAAGAAGCATGTAGTTCTTAAAAGCTTCTGATGACCAATGACCAAGTGTTTGAATTTGATGCTGGGAAAGGCCTTTTTGAGCGGCTGTGGTTGCTGCTCCTATGGGGAACGAACGACAGGAAAAGTGGTCTGCTGGGAGCTTGACAGTTCTTAATGCTGTTTAAATGATATATAAATAAAGTAATGTGAGAAGAGAAAATCAGGAAAGGCAGGCTGGGACCGAGGCCGCTTGCAGAGGCAGCCTCACGCTCGGGCTGGCCCCTGGAACCTGGGGAGAAACGAGGATGGTAGAAAATTGGGAAGCTGGGAGGAGAATAAAGCATCTGGCATGTGCCGCTAGTGGAGGCAGCCTCACGCTTGGGTCGGCCCTGGAGCCTGGGGAGAACAAGAAGTGTAGAAAAGAGGGAAGGTGGGGAGAAAAATAAAGCATCTGGGCCTGTGCCACTAGCGGAGGCAGCCTCATGCTCGGGTCAGTCCCTGGAGCCTGGGGAGGAACAAGAAGTGTAGCAAAGAGGGAAGGTGGGGAGAAAAATAAGGCATCTGAGCCTGCGCCGCTAGCGGGGGCAGCCTCACGCTAAGGTCCGTGATTGAGCTGTAGACCAAAGACAAAAAGAGAGTTTGAGACTGATGACTGGACCTGCGCTATTAACGGATGCATCTTCACGCTAAGGTCTACAGGCCACAGACAATGGGTAGGGTAAGAGACTGTGGGATGAAATGGCTGAAACAGCCGAGCTTCCTCCACTAGCAGAGGCATCCTCACACTAGGAGGGAAGGCATTCGCCAAGAAGGGTGAGCATTGCTGTATGTGGTGTGGCACCGGGGAAACTGCAGTGTGTGGCTAAGCAGAGGGAGGAGGAGAGTGGGAAATCTGGGGCCTGGCCCAGGCCCGCTGCTGCTGTGGCCTGACGCTTATCTTCTAGTGCATGAATCGAAGAAGCAAGAAAAAGGAGATGCAAGATGAAAAAGCGGCAAAAATATCCTATGGTTCCTTATGTAGTGAGGCTAGAAGTTAGCTGTATTTAAGTTAAAGCCCATAAATTCAGTTCGAGTTTAGCAAAACTGTGCAGGGCTGAGAAATCGATTATTAAAATTTTTTTTTCCCCTCCCTTCTCAGAAGCAGCCTAAAATGCTTTCTAACCATATATTCACCTCTGGCACGATGGTTTGATACTGAAAATGACAGTACAGTACAGTATGCAACCCTGTACCCAGTATGCAATGGTGTAAACAGCACTGGTTAACCCTCAGGGGTCTGAGGATTTTTGGGGCCCTGGAGAAGTTTTGACATGCCCTGACATTTGTGCTTTTTTCAGTTGTTCATAAACATATTAATGGAAAAAGTCATTACTGTATCAGCACAACTAGGCTACATAATATGTGAGGAACATGTATGTACATGTTTGTGTTTTTGAAGGAATAACGTTTATGCGTGGTTATTGAAAAAACAAAAAACTTAAGTCACTGAAATAAGGCCAAAAAAAGTATATTAAATCTGTGTTCATAAGACTTCTGGGTATTGGAGGTTGTAGACTAGAGTTTTTGCTTCAGAATGAAGTAAAAATTATCCTTCCTACTCCTTCATATAAAACAATAGAGAGATTTAAATTTTCTAAGACACTTTTGGTCAAGAAACACAGTATGCGAGGAGGCGGGAATCCTCATGTATAATGGGTGATTCTCACCTGAGAAGACAAAAGAATTGAATAATAATGACCTGAAATGACTTGCATATTAATGAGGCCTTCAGTCAGGTAGGCTGTGAAAAACCCTCTGTGATCATGCTTATATCGGATTAAAGTCCACTCAGGACACAAAAAAAAAACATGATTTTGTGATCTCATGCATGCACGTATTTGCACATGATATGAAGAAAATTTTGTATAGGCATATGTAAAATTACAGTACCAGTCAAAAGATTGAACACATTATAATGCCATTATAAGTTTTTAAAAGAAGTCTCAAGTCTCTAACCAAATAATGGTTTCTATTTAATACTTTAAAATATAATGTATTTCGTGATGCAAAGCGTCTGAACATCCTACTCTAGGGCATTTCATATAGGCTACTAATTGTTATTATATAGAGCCTAAATGTTGATGTGCAGTTGACAAACTATACATCATTAAAAAGATCTAAGACTCAAGCTTCACATTTTGACTCTTAAAATCTTATATTGACCATAATTTCTTAATATGCTTAAAAGCATACACATTTGGAGAAATATTGATGGATTCTCATATGTTTATATCAATTTTCTATACAGAGGAGTAATATTTATTATTCTATATTTATTGTTATCATTATGAGCGCTGGATACTGTGTTTTCATCATTCATACTCAAAGCCGGAGGGCGCTCTGCCCCTTTTGTCCACAAATGCCTCAGTAAAAGAAGAGGAATATCATGTGACAATCAAGGAAATAACAGAGGCAAGAGATCGCTAAATATGGCTATTCAAAACACTTTTCAAGACAATAAATACACGATTGAGATGATGAATGCATGTATTGACTGAATTTGCGTCTGAATAGCGCTGGCTCCGTGGGCGTGGCCGCATTAGCGGATAATGAGCTGAATCACGGACTTCTGACATGGCTCTCTTTTCATACAGATTACATAAACACAGAAGGTTTGTTTTCAATTTGACTTACATGTTTTAAAACATGACATCTTAACGTTTTTTTAGACATAAGTTTAATTTTTTTGTCATTAGTATTCACTAAGTTACAGTTCATTTTCTAAGAACAATCAGATTGGACTTCGTTCAGAGGGAGAGGAGAGATCACGCATCATGTTAGTTTCTTTATTTTACAAAGAGCACAACATTTTGTTTTTACTCTGAGTGTACACAAATGAAAGAAGATATTCCACAGATTAAAATGGTGTATAACTCTTAATTGTATGTTGTGGGATTACAAATTTGTTCTATGTTATATCTAGGTTTCTAATGTAATAGTATATGAACTGAAAACTTTATGTATATTGTGGCAAGGCAGGCAGACCAGGTGTCTGAGACACTAACCTTTTGTCTCATGCATTTCCTGACCATGTGGCATGACCAGCTCAAGATAGCTGTGCTTTGTCTATGATAATGTAAAGGTATAGGTGATACTGCCAGACTGATTGGATTAGCACCTATGCATTTGAATGACACAGTTATGCTGATTAGATCATGGCTGGGAAATGTAGGCAATGATCTGATTCCTGTATGCATTTGCATCTTTGTTAGATTGTCCACACCTCTACTCTGTATCCCTCCCCCTTGAATGTATATGAACTACCAAGTCACTGCCTTAGTTAGATTTTGGATGACCACAGCGACGCACAGCGTGTTTCTCAATAAGAGTAACTTCTGCTTCAAGAGATCCCAAAGTCTCCTGGTCTATGCTTCTGAGATTTCCAACAGTTTTGGTGCCGTGACCGGATAGAGCTTCTCACCTCAATCCAGATTGGAACTTCAAGCACAACAAAGATCTGATCCAAAGGAAGATCCAGGCTGAATTTTCCTGTTCACCCAAGGGTTGGTGAGTGATACTCTATCCAAAAGAACCATTAAGACCAGTACTAATGTGTTATCCTCTGCGCCGTCAGAGAAGAGTTAACAGACAGCTGTAGGGTTTGGTTAACTAAGTTATCCTCTAAAATGTTCTTTTAGAGATGAAGTTTATCCTCTGTTCAGGCAGGGAAGATTGCATCACGTGCTAATATTGGTTATCCTCTGTAAGGTTAGGAAGTTTTATCCTCTGCTTTATAAGGGAAGGTTGTTTACCCTCTGTTTAGGCAGAGAAGATTTAGCATTATGTGCTAAAATTGGTATCCTTTGTTCAGACAGGGAAGTGTGTTGTCCTCTGTTCAACGAAGGTTGACAATAGTTGATCTGTATTAACAAGTGTATCCTCTGCTGATCAGAGAAGTTTTAGTGTTTTGATTGTGTGGTAACCAAGGAACTCACAAAATGTTTAGAAAGAATGCTAGACTGATCCCCACAACTGATAAAGGTGGTCTTGCGACTCCTTGTGGTCAGATAGTGAATTCAAATCACAGTTAGGAGTGCAAATGAGCCTAATAGTCACTGAGAAAGTTAGACAAGAACTCACTCAGAAATATGAGATCCATCCAGACAAGATTTGGTCTGTAGATGAGTGTAAAAAGGTACTAGGAGCATGTATTCGCAAGAACAATGTGAAAGGCATTATCTGCTGCCATAGAGAATTTGGTTTAGCGCTAGCTACACAACAGTCTCAGCGTAACTCAGAGCTAGAGGAACAGAACAAAGAGCTCCGTGCTAGAGTAACTTCTTTGACTAAGAAATTGAACCGCTGCAAAGCTGCAGAAAAAAACTGATGGGGATGAAGTTAGTCAGTCTGATAACAATTACCCTGATTACAAGCTTTCTTTGAAAAGATGTAGCCATCCAATCAGTAACTGATGTGCCCCTAGATTCAGTGAAGGTGTGTGGTGCTAGGAGAAGATCTCAGGGAATTGAGGGAATTGACAGTGTTCCTCCAAATTCTTCTGTTGTCCAAGTACAAACTGTTGCCAAGGCGCTAAGACCTAAAGATGTAGAGAGACTATCCCAGAGCTTACCCTCAGCACGCACAAATTTTCCTGAATTTAGAAGTGCATTGATAAGCAAAATGCGTCTCTATGACATGTCGTTGACAGAAGTCACACAGCTGATGTCACAAATTCTAAATGAAACTGAATTCAACAGTTTTGAGTCTGCTGTTACTTCTGAACTACAACATGTCAGTAAAAGGCGATTTGAGAGAAGGTGTTTTGAAAATTATAAGATATCATGGGACCCAAAATAGACTGGTCCAGAATCACTAACTGTGTGCAAAGGAAAGAAGAACCTGTGAGTGAATACACTGAAAGGTTTTGTCAGTCAGCTGTGACTTACAGTGGAATAGTTGATGATTCTGAATGTGTGCTAGATGACAAGGGACCCTTAGTCCGCATCTGGTCAGATGGCCTTTTAGTCGAGTACAGAAAAGCCTTGCCATTCCTAGATCTAACTTGGTCTAACAAAACCATCAGAACTAACCTAGACAGCTTAGCTACATGGAAAGAGATGCTGATATTAAGGCAAAAGTGAGAGTAGCAGCAGCTACGTTTAGCACAACAAATCAAGACAATAGATGGCATAGAAAAGAAGGCAAATGCTACTACTGTGAAAAAGCAGGTCACTGGGAGAAAGAGTGTAGGAAGAAGTTGCAAGATAGTAAAAGAAACAATATGCATAACTCTGCTCCTTCTCAGCCTGCCTACAACCCTGAAGTAGTCCCGCCAAGTTACACTGAAACTTTAGGACAGCTCGCTCAGGCTCTTCTAAAAGCACAAAAGAAAAGGAAAAAAACTAATTGTTGGGGCTGTGAGTAACTACCTTTCCCCTGTAATCCATCACAATGACCAAAGAATTTTTGTGAAAGGTAGCATACAAGAGAAAGAGATTGACTTTTTGCTTGATACAGGTGCAGAAATTACAGTAATTCCTACAAAATTGGCTGAAGGTTTAAACATCCCGTACAAGAAAACTAAACTTTGTTTAACTGGTGTAATAGGTGAAGATTCTGTTTTGTATGAACCCGTCCATAGAGGTACAGTTAGGCCCAAAGACTCTGACTACGAAATTGCTATGTGCTCCATTAAATACAGGTGCAATTCTAGGCATGGATCTACTGAGACAAGTGCATCTAACTTTAGACCTGTCCTCAGAATCTGCTAGCATAAAAATTTCCTCAGCACAAGTTTCTACTAATAATGCGACCACTCCTGAGTATGCTTTCTTACAGAATCATCCAATTTGGGCTAAAGACAAGGATGATTGTGGGTTTTTGATAGGTGTAGAACCAGTCAAATTGACAGGAACTCCACCTCCTGTTACCAAACAATATCCGATCAATAAGAAGCTATACAGGGAATCAAACCTATTGTAGAAAAATTGCTAAAGCAAGGAGTGCTAGTTAAGACTAACAGTCCCTGTAACTCACCCATATGGCCCATCAAGAAATCCAATGGGACATGGAGACTCACCATAGACTACAGAGTAGCCAATAAACATATTGATAAAATCACCCCCCTAGTAGCAGATCCATCTACAATTTGTAATGGCCTACCATTAGATTGCAAGGTTTTTCAGTAATTGATATGTCTAATGGATTCTTTTCTGTACCATTGCACTCTGACAGCCAGGCATGGTTAGCTTTCACAGTTGACTATGAGCAATACCAGTGGACACGGTTACCACAGGGATTTCAGAATTCCCCAACTATATACCATTAGGCTGTCAGACGTGACTTGTGTGACCCAGAATGTCCAGTCAAACAGTCCACTATGATTCAATATGTTGATGATATTTTGATTGCCTCTACAGATCACGAGGTACATCAAACTGAATTGGCAGCATTGTTGGACTATTTGCAGAAAAGAGGACACAAATGCAGCTTTCACAAAGCTCAAATTGCTAAAAACCAAGTCACATTTCTGGGTCAAACAATTGGTGCAGGAAATAGATCCATTACACAGGATCGAGCTGCTTCAGTCAAAGCCATAACTCCACCTACTAACATTAAAACACTCCGATCATTTTAGGAACAGCAGGTTACTGTAGACCTTGGATTGAAGACTATGCCTCGATTGCTCAGCCACTCTATGACTTGTTGAAAGGCCAGGTTAAAGATTCTGATACTGTTTGTATGGAAGAAATTCATCTCAAAGCTTTCAATGATTTGAAGAGAGCACTATGTCAAGCACCAGCATTAGGAATTGCCCAATCTGATAGGCCCTTTGTGCTTTATGTCCATGAACACTTAGGCTTTATGACTGCATGTCTAATGCAAGATCATGGGGGCAGTTTACGCCCCATTCATTACTATTCTGGTAAACTTGACATAGTCGCTCAAGGGATGGGCCCATGTCTTAGAGCAGTGCAGGCAGTTCATCTAGCTCTTCAGGCTTCATCAGGAATGGTGTTAGGACAGATGTAAATGTAAGATCCCTCATACAGTGTCCGCACTAATGAATCAAGCAAAAGTCACTTCTGTCACCTCCTCTCGTTGGGGAAATTGTTAACAACTCTCACAGCCCCGAACATTGTTTTACAGCGTGCGCCAGTCACAAACCCATCCTCATGTATGATGTCTGCAATGACTGAAGTTGTGTTAGAGGATGAAGGAGAAATGACTCACGATTGTGTTACGCTTACATTTGCAGCTACGAGTGAAATAAAAGAAAACCCTATAGAGAATGCAGAATTGGAGTTGTTTGTTGATGGTTCAGCTCAAGTTATTAAGGGTAACAGACGAGCAGGCTATGCAGTAACTTCCATCACTGAAGTGGTAGCTTCAGGTCGACTTCCAGATCATTTTTCAGCTCAAGCTGCAGAACTAGTAGCCTTAACTAGAGCATGCACGCTAGCTTCAGGATCGGTAGCAAATATCTACACTGATTCCAGGTATTCTTTGGGATAGCTCATGATTTTGGTGTCATTTGGCAGAGTAGACAGTTTCTAACTTCTGCTGGATCCCCATTAAGCATGCTGGATTAGTGAAAGATCTAATGTTTGCCATGAAACTTCCAAAGAAATTAGCAGTGATCAAAGTGAAAGCACATCTCACAACTAATACTACGGAAGCTAAAGGTAATGCTCTTGCTGATGTAGCTGCTAAACAGGCTTGTTATTATGCAACAGTACAAGTGTGTTCAGGTAGTACAGCACAGAAGACAATTCTGCCCTGAATCAATAATTGATCTGTACAAAGACGTTCCTCTATATGAAGCATGGACATGGTTAGACAAAGGAGCCACAGCGGATTCATCTGGTTGCTGGACCAAAGGGGGAAAGTATGTTGCTCCCGAATCACTGCTGCCATATTTGGCTCAACAAATACACAATTTGGGTCACAGTGGTCCAGCAACGATGAATCACAGGTTCTCAAATCAATGGTGGAATCCAAAATTCAGAAATGTAGCTACCGAAACAGTCAAAAGATGTGTTACATGTCAGAAAAATAATGATGTGCCAGCAGCAACTACAGCAGCAACACATACCCCAGCTCCACCAGGACCATTTCGTCACCTGCAAGTTGATTACATATCGGCCTCCTTGTAAGGGAAAAACTGATGTTTTGGTAGTAATAGACAAGTTCTCAAGATGGATAGAAGCTTATCCAACAGGGCGTGCTACAGCTGCACATACTGCTAAATGTCTTGTCACTGATTTTATTCCCAGGTGGGGATTACCAGATTACATTGACTCAGATCAAGGTACACACTTTACAGGACAGGTAGTCAAGGAAGTGTCTAAAATGATGAAAATTAAGTGGAATCTTCACTGCCCCTACAGGCCACAAGCATCAGGACAGGTTGAGAGAGCTAACAGAACAATCAAAACCAGGCTAAGCAAAATGCATCAGGAAGGAGTACCATGGGTCGAGGCACTGCCAGCGGTACTGTGTAGCATGAGAGCGTCACCTAACAGATCAGTAGGACTGAGCCCTCATGAGATTATTACAGGACGCCCAATGCAGATGCCAGGTGTGATTGATCTTAGAAATGCTGATGTACACATTGCCTCAGATGCTCTGATCACTTACTGTGAAAACCTCACAAAGGCAGTACAGAGTGCCAGAGAGAGAGTTGAGTCTTGTTGGCAGACTCCACCAGAAGGTGGACACACAATCATCCCAGGTCAGTGGGTCATGATAAAGTCATTCAGAAACAAGCCGTTAGAGCCTAAGTGGCAAGGACCACATCAAGTGATGCTGATTACAGCTGCTGCAGTGTTGTGTCAGGGAAGGAAAACCTGGACTCATGTGTCACACTGTAAAGTTGTTCCCCCACCTACAGGGATAGGATAGGACACACAGACCAGTGAGGAGCCCAGGAAGGAACCGAATGCAATAGGCATCGGGGGTTAATCCTGCGGTGAAGAATACCTCATAGGCCTTCCCCCATCACTAGTCCATCCTTACCTCACTGTTCTTTAGGTGTCACAGGAATTAAGAAATAGGGAAAGAAGGAACAACAATAGCAGACTTAGATTGAACAGAGGATACAACCCTAGTGTTTGCAGACTTTTACAACACATACTGCTCTGTTGTCTTTGTTTTCTTTCTTACTCTGTGCAGATACCACTTGATAGCTGTCCCGAGACCCATACGCACCGACCTCCTGACCTGCGTATGAAGACAACTAGACCCACTACCGAGCCAACTGTCACGGAAGAAAAAAATAAATAAAAAATACACAACGCAGAGAATCACATACGGGAACTTCAGTCATCCATCAACATGATCAAGATTGCCATACTAGTAATCATCATGGACATCGCACAAAGTGTAGACTCCAGAAACAACATATTCTTAGAGGTGATGAATATGTCAAGAAATGCCTTGTTTGCTGGAAAGAACGTTTGCATGCCACACCCACATTCAGTAGGAGCAGGAATTGCATGGGTGGCACACCCCATCCCAACTGACACATGTACCTTATTCGAAGTTCATACCAGTGGAATATACAACAAGAGTGCATGTCACAACATCACAACTCCTCCAGCTTCTCCATGTTGCATTCCTGGATTATCCTGCAACCTAACTTCAGCTACTCCCATCATGACCGATCTACTCTTGCCAATTATTTTTCCTTGGTGCGTGGAAAATTATGTTCCAGCCTCGACTCCATTGGGTGAAATTCCTCGTGAACGTTGCAACCTTGTAGTCGAAAAGAGAACAGCATCCCATGTGGACATTACTCCATCAGCAGGGAGAGAGGAAAGGACTTAGAAGGGTGTCTTAACCGGACACCATCTCTCCCAAAACTCTTTGCAATAAATCAGTGGTGTATGATTCCTCCACCGACTGGCACCTTTTGGTTATGTGGAACTTCTGTCTACAACATCCTACCCAGCCGATTCAACGGCAGGTGCACCCTGGTTTGTTTACCAGCTATCAGAGAAAATACACACTCCACCCCAAGCTCTCCACATATATAATTCAGCTCCTACCACAAACAAGAAGATGGCTGCATTCCAGGACTCACTTGTGCTCAAACATGGTGGTCAAGAACTCTTGGTGCATTAATCCCGTCTTATGGTGTCATGCAGGCCCTTGATCAAGTCAGAAGCTTATCGAATTCTGTACAGAAACTGGCCAACGATACGGCTTTGGCTCTAGGTAACATTACAGACACTCTCGCTTCGCACAAGATAATGATCTTACAGAACAGAGTGGCTTTGGATTACATTCTTGCAACGCAAGGGGGAGCATGCGCCATTATCGGACCTGAGTGCTGCACCGGGTTAATGGATCCAACAGAGAACTTGAACAAATCCACAAGACATTCTTGATCTTTCAGCAAAATTACACCAGATGACTGAAGATAATTCTTCATGGTTCGGAAACCTGTTAGGTAAACCTTGGCTGTGGATCAAGGAAATAGCAATTCTGCTGTTGTTTTCCTACTAGTTTACTATCTATGCGTCCACAGTATCAAGTGTTTCATTCAACAAATGACTCACACTCATCACGAAGAAATGACTGTTCCAACCAGAAAAGACTATTACCCGTAATAACTACAAGGGCCCTAGCTGCATGTTTTTCTGTGTCAACATGCCATTCATCACTAAAGACAATCAACACAGAGCAAGTGCTATGTGCCTGTAACGATCAAAGGTTACAAGAATGAAACTTTTAAGTGTCTAAATTTGTATTTTGTGAGAGTTATTAGAACTCTCAAAGGGGGAACTGTGGGATTACAAATTTGTTCTATGTTATCTAGGTTCCAATGTAATAGTATATGAACTGAAAACTTTATGTATATTGTGGCAAGGCAGGCAGACCAGGTGTCTGAGACACTAACCTTTTCTCATGCATTTCCTGACCATGTGGCATGACCAGCTCAAGATACAGCTGTGCTTTGTCTCTATGATAATGTAAAGTATAGGTGATACTGCCAGACTGATTGGATTAGCACCTATGCATTTGAATGACACAGTTATGCTGATTAGATCATGGCTGGGAAATGTAGGCAATGATCTGATTCCTGTACTGCATTTGCATCTTTTGTTTAGATTGTCCACACCTCTACTCTATGTATCCCTCCCCCTTGAATGTATATGAACTACCAAGTCACTGCCTAGTTAGATTTTTGGATGACCACAGCGACGCACAGCGTGTTTCTCAATAAGAGTAACTTCTGCTTCAAGAGATCCCAAAGTATCCTGGTCTATGATTCGAGGATTTCCAACAATGTCCACATGGACGGATATTTTGAAGTCCTTCCATGCTAAGAAAAAACCACGGTGGTATCGCCGGCGATACCTTCAGACCTCAGAGTGTAAGGCTTAGTCTTATAAAACATATATTTTACCTTGGTCTTATTTCAGACTTTAAAATCACTGCACTCTTGTATGTTGTTCAGTGTCTCAAAACAGACTGAACAAACAAACAGACCAAAAATTAACACTCTGAGGTTGAAAACGCGCCGTGCGCGTTTGTGCAGGGTTTTTTTCACATGCACGCAAAACAGACTAAAAATACTCAGCATTTTTGTCATAGCGATAAGTAATAGATAATTGAAACTATAGAATATGTCTTTATTGCTATCAAGCAGGAACCACACAGGTGTGTTTTGTAAAGAAGAAAAACATAACATGATGCGTGATTTCTCCTATCCTCTGAACGAAAGTCCAATCTGATAGTTCAGAAATGAACTGTACGTAGTGAAATACTAATCACAGAAAAGTTAACCTTATGTCTAAAAAAACGTTAAGGTCAGGTTTTAAATATTAAAGTCAAACGAAAACAACCTTCTGGGTTATTGTAATCTGTTGAAAAGAGAGCCTGTCAGAATGTCCGAGCTTCAGCTCATTATCCCTATAATGCGGACACGCCCAACGGAGCCAAGCGCGATGCAGGACCCAAAGTCAGAGGGCAGACATGCAGCCTCGCGCACGTGTATATGTCTTGAAAAGTGTTATCTGATGGAAAGTCAGGGTTTGGGAGCTCTAGAAAAGAAAT
>JAOTNS010000753.1:0-110231 GCA_028476615.1 Culter alburnus
CTCTGTAAGAGGAGACAAAGGTGAGAGCTCTGAGTCCTAGTGAGGAGAGAAAAGTGAGCGTAGTGTGTGATGTTACTGAGATCTCTTTAAGAGGAGACAAAAATGTGAGAGCTCCTGAGTCTCTAGCTGAGGGAGAAAGTCTGAGCACAGTGTGTGAGTGTAGAGATCTCTTTAAGAGGAGACAAATGTGAGAGCTCCGAGTCTCTAGCTGAGGATCTGAGCACAGTGTGTGAGGTTACTGAGATCTCTTCTAAAACTTTAAGAGGAGACAAATGTGAGAGCTCCTGAGACAAATGTGAGGAGACAAATGTGAGAGCTCCGAGACAATGTGAGGAGACAAATGTGAGGCTCGAGTCTAGCTGAGGAGAAAAGTCTGAGCACAGCGTGTGATGTTACTGAGATCTCTTCTAAAACTTATAAAAAGAAGGCCATTGTGAGAGTGTAGAGATTTTGTCTCAGGAGACAAGTGTGAGAAGCAGGAGACTAAAGCAAAAGTCTCCATTTGATATTAATTTAACCTCATTTATGTCTAGCAGAAACATTTGAGATGTTAAACTTTTTTTCCCCCCTTTGGGTAGCTTCTATCTCATTCCATTTCAATCAAGCACAATACACGCATTCTCATATTTGAAGTTTAGTTTTGTTGCACAATTACTTAACAGAGGAAAACATACCAATATTTTCATGCATGCAAAATGGGTTGTACAAGGCAAACTTTACAATGTTAAATGAGAAATGAGGAACTGGTTCATATTAAATTTGTTTAAAAAGAAAGTATCTATCTTAGCCTAAACATCTCACACTTGTCTAATCCCTTGTTTGGAATATGCACTGCATATACAATGCTGGGTATTGAAGATAAATTTAAATGAGTATCCCTTTATATTCATATTATGTAAGGTATAATGCTATTTGAATAATAGTTTCAGTATTTACAATATTAGTAAAAATTTAAAATTTAACATGTTTCTCCTAAAATAAAATTGAAGACATCTGGGGCTGGTTGCAAAAACTTCTTAGAATAGTCTTAAAAAATTAGTCATTTAATTTTTTTTTTTAAAACTTCAAGCCTGGTAATAACATTTAAAATAAGTTGCATAAAAAGGTATATCTGTTTAATTTGAATCAGGAAAGTAAGACTGACTGCCCTTTGGTTAACTGCTACTTAGTCAAACTAGTTCCTAAGTTAAAATGCAACTATGCTAAGATAATGCAGCTGGCACCAAAAGACAAAGCTGATACCTAAATGAGACATGTAACAGAATAATCAGCTCTTAGTGTCCCAAACTTAGAGAAAGCTCTGTCAGAGCCTTGTGGGACAGCACATCAGCATTGAGACATAGAAGTCCTCAGACAGCACGACGTTCGATCCAGCGACTAAAGGTACTTTACATATCCGTTCCCTTCTCCACCTCTCCCATCCTACTGTCCTGTCCATTAAAGGGAAAAAAAAAACATGTCACCAAAAAAAAAAAAAAAAAAAAAAAAAACTTTTGAACTATTTTTACAATAAAGAGATTCTTATTTCTCATTTTCTCTCAGAACTTTCTCGTCTCAGTTGTGTCTTAATTTTATCTCTTAGGCAGTTTTAGGGAACATTCTAAACAATTTTGATACTAAAAAATGGAGATATACGAGATCACTACTGGATCCTGAGTCAGAAAGAGCAAAAATCTGAGCAATAAAATGTTTCTGATGGAGCCTGGAAAAGAGATAACAGAGCGTAATAAAGAGATCTCCCATGTCTCTCACACCAAATTCTCAGTTTGACTCTTTCTTTTTGCACTCCTGTCTCATTTGTGCCTATTTTATTTCTCCTTAGGAAATTTTAGGAGACACATTCTGGAAAAACTGCTGATACTGAAATGCGAGATATAGGAGAATTACAGCTAATGTTCATGAAGCTTAAGAAAGACAAAACTTGAGCAATAAAATGGAGTCTTAAAAGAGGACTGCAGCAAGGACAATAAAGAGAAGTCTAAGTTTTTCCACCACACTACTCTCAGTTTTGACTTTGTTTCGCTCAGATATTTCTCATTTTTCATTTCGTCTACTCTTATTCCTAAGGAATTTTAGGAGAAAACATCTTGAAAATGCTGTGCACTAAATGAGGGATATATGAGAACAAAAACAAGTCTCATGAGCTTAGGAAAAGCAACCATGAGCAATATTTTTTTCCTATGGGAAGGAATAAACCACTCCTTCCAATCCGATCAAAATTTCATTCGGAATCAAGCTCAATCGGATCGATTAAGGTGTTTACATGAACGTTTTTCAATCGATTGAGCTGTCAATCCCATTACAAATGGATTATTTGGGTGCATGTAAACGTAGCCATTGCTACTGGTGAATCCAGTGCAATTGGTTAAACTGGAAAAAAAATCTTTCATGCACATTCTGTAGGTCAGTGGTTCCTAACCACACTCCTGGAGGCCCCCAACACTGCACATTTTCCATGTCTCCTTTGTCTGACATACCAGTTTCTGGTCTTGGAGTCTCGGCTAATGAGCTGATGACTTGATTCGGGTGTGCTTGATTAAGGAGACATGCAAAATTTGCAGTGTGGGGCCGTCCGGGAATGTGGTTGGGAACCACTACTGTAGGTTTACAGCATGCTTAAGATGTGAATAAATTATATATATAAAAATAACGTATAAACAAATTATAACAATAAAATTTTTAAATTAACCTTTGTTAAATAAAAATGCAATTATTCATTGTTTAGTTTATCATTTTATTTATTTGGGGGGTTTTTTCAGCTAAATTTAATAACTTTCTTTTTAAAAGATATTGGCATAAGTATAGTTTGTGTTAGCTAATGTAGTTAAAGCTGCAGTCCGCAACTTTTTTTGTGTTAAAAATTTACAAAAATTATATAATGAGAATATACAACATGATCCAATTTCCAAACCGTGTGTTTGTTTTGTATTATCCGAATCATTATGGTACACTTATAATAAGTGTTTATATTATGACTATTTCAGACCGGAATGGTGGACTCGCCCGCGAGTATCACAGTAACGGTGGGACTTCGCCATAGACATTACACAGAGAAAAGTAGATCCGGCTGAAGGTTCCTCCGCAAGGACGCGTACAGTTCTGTTATTAAACCGCTAGAGGGCCAAAAATCGCGGACTGCAGCTTTAACTAATTTTAACAAATGAAACCTGGTAAATTATTGATAATAATCATTAATTATAAAGGTAATAAGATCAAGCAGAGGTTTGAACAACAAATACTTACTGCAGTGACTCTGTCTGGCTGATTCATTTCACCTGTGAACTTAAGCATTTTAAAGGCTACTTCAATCATAATTCAAAACTAACAATATACAGTGCTTCATTTTTTCACCATATAGAGATTTTATATACAGACATTTTAAATAAGTCATTTGTATAGCACTTTCAAGGTAAAACACCTTGATTCAACATGCTTTACAGAAAATTTTGTCATAAAGGGATTTAAATGTAATTGATTAAAGCTGAAGTATGTCAATTGTGTGCCACTGAAAAAATAAATGTTGTTAAAACTGATTTAACATATACACCAGCCATCAGCTGATTGGACGATGTTGCAGAAGTTTAGAGAAATGTTCAGTATATGGTTTTGGCTCTTTCTCGTGTCTTTAAAATATTTTTGCCTCACATAATATTGAAGCACAAACAGGACATGTCAAAACATCTCCAGGATCCCAAAAATGAGGGTTTAGACAATTATCGGAAGTTTTAAGTCACATATTTCATCTTAACAAAAAATGTATTTGGAGTCCTTCTATGTGTTTTGTAAATAATTAAAATTTAACTCACCTGAAATCTTAAAAGCTCCTGGGCTGAATGTATGAACCTCGCAGAAGATTCTCAACAGTTTCCTGCCAGCAAAAACATATTAGTTTACTTTTTAGAATTAAAAAAAAAAAAAAAACATATTATTTGTACATAGACAAAATATATAATAATCTGTGTGCAGGAGGAATATTATACTGTGTAATCAATTGGAGACACAAACTGACTGGAAATAAAGAAGAATGAATGTTCCTACCTGGAGCGAGTGAAGAGTGATCAGCTCTGACTGAAATACTGCTCTCTTTATATTATCCCTCCCAGCTTCGTTTCAGTATCAGTATGAGAAAGAAGTACTTTCACATCTGTAATTTCACATCACATTTTCAGGTTCATCTTTTTTTGTTTGGGAAATTTTTGGGACACTGTTTAATTTCTCTTTCACTCTACAGTGTTTTCCAGGAAACTTAGCTTTCCAGCTCATTCAGTGTCCTGAAATATCTGGGTAGTTCCTCTCATTGTATTACAGTTTTTCTCGATTGTTTATTCATGCTATACTGTATTGTTAAAATTGTTTCATTTAAGACACAGACACTGATATGAAGAGGACACAAAGTGAAGTCATCAATTTATACTTAAAGGTGCAATATGTAAGATTTGCAGTAAAATATCCAAAAACCACTAGGCCAGTGTATATAGTTGTTCACTTGAGTACTTACAATATCTCAAATGTTTCCAACTATTGTAAATCATGAGAAAATTGTAATTTAATCAAGGCTCCGGGACGTGTGAGGAGTCGCCGTGTCAATGCGTCATACCCCGTACCCTCAGGTTCCGCTTTTATTTGTAGAAAACCATGGAAACACCAAAGACGCTTTAATATTACATGTTTTAATAGTCAAGGGAACAACTGTTTTGATATATTTATAGACCGAAAAAAACTAATTATTGTTTATAGCTCAACACGTTTAGTCTTATTGTTTAAATCTAATTTTCTTGATTTTTGGGAGTACCATGCTTTACCATGCCTCAGAGAAAAACATATTTTGTGAAGTAGCTAACATAGCATAATCAGATGCAGCTTTAGTTAGTAACAGTCATACAGCATTTCGCATCATACAATACGTTTTAAAATTAATTGCATGCCATTTTTTCAACACAATCACCACATTTATATGATATTGTAAAATAGATCTATCTTACTGCAGTGTGTAACAGTGTCTCACAGCAGCCGACGGCGAAACGCAAAGAGTACCGTATAAACATCATTTTCAACACTCTCAAATGTATCTAAATGATAAACAGAGGCTGCGTTACCTCATACTCATGACCGAAAAAAGCAAAGCGGCGCCGGCGACTGTGACATAATAAAAGTCCCGCTGCTCGAGAGGCGTGTGTTGATCAATCGCTCCAGCTCCTCGTTCAGCTCCACAACACTCACTCCTGCTCTGCTTCATACTACAGTAACGTTAATAATCGCATCCATGAACATGATTTCTTCCCGAGTCTTTGTTTTGAATAGGCCTCTAGCGACTTCTAGCGGACAGAATTCTTCCATACTGTACCTTTAAGATGTCTGGAGGATAGTTTCTGCTGGTATACCAGATGGTAAATATAAATACTTAAATATATTAACACTTAAGTCATTCTTTGAAGGCCTCCATAATATGATGGTGTAAATGTTTTATCTGTAGTTCTGTATGAGTTAAGCAGATCAGTTTTTCCTCCCACAACTTTTGTTATAACAAATGTGCTTCAGAAACACACAGTTACAGCAGCCAGAGAAACATTGAAGTTAAGAAGTCATAGGTCAAGAGCCCAACTAAAGCAAGCTCTTACCTCCGTAACGGAGACTTCAAACTTTATTATTTTCAATAAAACAACTCTAAGGCTTCCTGGAAGCTACGTGTGCAGGGCCAGTACTAGAAGGGGCCAACGTTTTGGCAATGAGCAAATTCTCAGGGGTCCTGCGCTGGCAGCCCGTAAAGGGCCAGTGCAGACTTGTTTGCAGGGTATGCTAAGTGCTACTTGTGTGCTATGGTTTGTTCACTTTTGAGAAGCAGGTCAACGACAAAGAAGAAAGAAATGGCTGCTGACATGGAGGCGTCAGCCAGCTCTGCTTCTGCCTGCCTCGACAGCTGACACGATTACTATGGGCCTGAAGAGAAAATGGAATTTTCTGTGATGTCAGTGGAGGATTTCCTCTCGCTCCCTGCTACTACTTTGAAGCCTCCCTCAAAGAAAGGCAGAGGGGATGTCCGGATGTTCTGATAAGCTGGAGTCAGTGGTTGCAGTAAACACTTCAAACATTGCAGGGATAAGAGAAAAGCTGAACAGAAAATGTAGATGAGAAAAATGTAAAGAAAGAAGTGGTTTGCATTTGTCAGAAATTACTGCCAGAACAGGCTGATTGTCTTCCGGATTTAGTTTTTAATTAGTTTTGCCCGTTTGCCAGTTCTCTTCACCTCTACACAGAGCAGCCATGTGGGCAGCAGCTAAAAACTCTGTGTTTCAGAGATGATCTTTGCAAGGCCGACTGAAAAAAAGTAGAATGAAGTTCAAGAATACAAAAAAAGTTGCCTACTTTGTAGCTGGTCATGTCTTCATTGAGAAAAAATTTGATCTTTCCTTCAGGCTGAATTATCTCAACTTTGAGATAAAGTGATGTTTACATGCTTGTTTTTTCTCTTTCTTCACCACTTTTTTTTTATATCAAGTTCAATTTAAAAATGGTACTTTTCTGCAAAAGGATCATATATTAATGTTATGTTAAGGGTTGATAGCTAACGTTCATATTTCCTCTATTTATACACAGCAAAATCCCCAGTGTCGTTCAAACACCTGCTGTGAACCGGCACTGAAAGAAAGAGAAATAAGAACACAAACTACAACTTTCTTATGACGATATCAGAGGACACTTTCATACACACAGTTATAGCAGGTGATTTGAAAGACATTTGATAAGGAATGAACACCAAACGAGCTGAAGACAGTTTACAGGAGAGAGCAGAGACAACACTCACAGGATCTCATGAAAGAACAAAAAGTGTATTTGTTCACAGCATAACACAATCTGTGCAGCCAAGAACAGCTGTAATGTGTTAATATTACACATTTACACATCTGTGTTCATTTCAGAGGTGAAGACCAGACCTCCAAAACCAAGACCATTCAAGTCCAGAGGTGGGTCGAGACCAGATCTTCAAAAGACCAAACAAGACCATTCAATCAAGATAATTCATTAATCGTGTGACTACTGAACATTAGTGATGAGTACCTGCTGTTAAAATCACAATTTAATATTAGATTTTGTTTGGGTTGCTGTAACTGAGTCATAACAGCCAGATAAGCAAAGAGAAAAGATGATCAGGTGGTGTTGGTTATGTTTTCACATAATCATTATTTGATCAGTTGTTCAAAGTTGTTTAGATAAAAAAAATCAATCTTTTAGGCACACACAGACAAATGTATTGCTCCTAGTTAGTTCATGTTAGCTAATACATTAACTAATGTTAACAAATGAACCTTATTGTGAAGTGTTACCAAAGAATGTTTTCTGCCAACATTATGAACATTTAAAAAACCTACAAACAATGTATGAATAACGTTTTTGTGCTAACCTTTTGAGAACATTATTAATGACCAGATAATATTAAACAAATGTTCAATTAACGTTACTGGAAGATTGTTTGTTCATAACTTTGACAGAACATTAGCTAAAGTCATGAGAACGCTCCTTGTTAGCTAGGAAGATCTTGTCACACTTTGTCTGTGTCGTCTTAGTTTCACTTTCATGGACTTTGTTAGTATTTATTGGTTCCTGTTTTTCCTTTGTTCCGTTCCTACTATGCTTTTGTCATCATAACTACACTGTAAAACATTGTGCTGTGAATAACAACCCTGCTGCCAGTAATGTGCTGTTAATTTACAGCTCTCCTTTTTTTACAGTATGTTACCATAATAATACAATGGAAATAAACTCATTTCATCTGGAAAACCGATTGCTTCAAACTGTTCGAGTTTAAAAACCAATATTTATATGGTTAGCGCTGTGAAATTATTAAATTTGAGTCCACTGAAAAGAATATTTTAAATATAAAACTAAACTGCAAACACTAAATGTGTGATAGTAAAATAATCAAAAACATGACTTTAACTCAGATCTTTGCAGTTCATCATTATCCACACATAACACATGCATGTGCTAAAATACTTAGCAAATAACTCACTGCATGAGCAACTACACAGTTACTGTCTTTAAATAAAGCAACATGCAGCAGAACATCAGTGTTTGTGTCTCATCATGATCTCTACTCTCCAGCATAATGATAACCTCACAATACTAGTTAAACTAACGGATCACTCCTATGTCATCTTGTGCAAAAACACACAAAACACTTCAGTTCAATATTTACTCTCCTTATCAGTTATTGACTTTGCATAACTTAACTTTCACTAATATTTTATATCTCCATTTCTCTTTATTCTCTGATGTTTCCAGCTCGCCGTCTGCCTGTTCCTGTCATCAGCAGTAACTCTTCACAATGTTCTTCATCATCATCATCATCATGTTCATTGGTGTGTTCAGCTGTGAATGTGGGTCATGTGACTCTCTCCTGGTTCAAAGGAAACAGTTTATTGTCCAGCATCAGTGTGTCTGATCTCAGCATCAGTCTCTCTCTACCTCTGGAGGTGGAATATCAGGATAAAAACACCTACAGCTGTGTGCTGAACAATCCCATCAGCCACCAGACTCAACATCTGGACATCACTCACCTCTGTCACACATGTTCAGGTACGCCAGTGCTGATATTAGTTGATGTCAGCGCTGATATTAGTGTTTATTGACTGAGCTGATCTCACTTTGATGTTTTTTATTCCTCAGTCCACTGTTGTGGTCCTACTGAAGCCGTGATCCGATTGGTCCTCTCTGCTCTGGTGGGCGTGGCTACTGTCATTCTTATGGTTTATGAAATCAGATCCAGAAGAGCTGAACGAGATCAAGCAGAGATTCACACATCAGGTACATGATTGATGATGATTTTGCATATATTAATATTTGTGAGATGTATTAATCTATGGTTTTTAATGCTTATCTTTTTCAGGAAGTATTGAAATCTAAAGCAGAACGCTGAACTTCTTCAAGTGTGTTTTTGTCATAATAAATACTGATGATTATTTGAGCTTCTGCTCGCTCTTATTTCTAAGGCTTTATCGAAGGCTTTTCAATAACAATACATTTTTTATTTTAAGTAAGCAACCATACTTTAGTGTTGTTTTATTTTCTTTGTTTTGATAATCATTTATAATTAGTCAGTTATGTAGTCATTTGATTTATCATTTATTCAAATTATTATTTGATTTACAAGATTTATCATTTAATGATTTTATTATTATTATTCATTTTGTCATTTTATATTTTTATGTTTTATATTACTTTTTTCACTTGTTTCATTTCTCTTGCTCATCTCATGACTGTGTAGTCTGAAGGGATGTTTGAGTAAGAGATCAGAGAAAGTCTCCATTTCAAGGTTTCATCGTCACAGGATGATGTTGTGAAGCAGTCATTTCCATTGTTTTCTCTTGGTTTAATAACACTTGTTGGAATTGCACTGGTCAGATGAAGTCAGATCATTGAGTAGTGAAACATCTAGATGGACTCTGAGCATTGAAACATACGCAACTGAGATTATTCAACAGCTCTGCTCTATTATCATCACTTCATCTCCTGCTTTGCTCTTCTCTGCTTCTGACTCATATCTCTGGCAAGATTCGGCGTTTGAACTGAATCTGATATTTCTGATGTGGAGATCCATCTGACCTAACATTCTGGCATGATCTAACATGCTGTTGTCATATGTATTTGCTTGCTTTTATCAATAAAGTTTTTTCACTCTGAGGTTCAAGTCGCTCCATGTTTTATTATTTTATTATGTCGAGCGATTCCTGGAGAAATACAAACTATGTGTATTTAATAAAGTTCAGTAGAACCACATATAAAGCATAATTTACATTATTAAAACATTATTTAAACATTATTTGTAAATGTTTACATTAATATTAAGCACATTAGTTTTCTTTTTCGTTTTTCTATCCACAATCGGGGCGCAAAAACAGGCTATGCAGCATATATGCAGTGCATAGGGGCGCCGCATGAGAGGTGGGCGCCATTGAGTCAAATCATTATTTGAAAATCTCCTTTAATAAACTTTTGTTTAGCATTTTAACTGAGTTAAAAAAAAATGTCACGTACATATCAACCACTCACCCTCCAACATTAAGTCTATGAACAAAATTGATAGAGGAAGTGTTCTGGGGTGCAGAACAGAAAAAGAAAAAGGGAAATGATAAGCTTAGCTTAACCTATAATTTTTTATCTTTGGAAGTCTTGATGTTAATCAGCAAATTACTAGGGTAAAGTGGAAATTGTTAATCGCTTTGGTTACTTTTGAGGTCTAGTACAAATTTGACATAACCTACAAAAAAAATACATCGGCTATATAGACATTTATGTATGCATGATTAATCATTAAAAGATTGTGATCTTGATATTCCTCTATAAACTACATAATAAATTACAATCACACACTGTAAAACCTTGCTGTAAAAAAAAAAAAACAGTAATATATATTCCATTAAAACAGTAATATACTGTAGAAAAAGGGATGTAGTAATATCAAAATCTCACGGTACAATAATACCTTGGTATAAAGTCCACAATACGATATTAATTGCAATATTTAAAAAAAAAAAAATACAAATGAAGACTTGGAAAAAGGTGCCCTAAGTGTTGAATATTGATTGAACATTACATTGATGTACAAATTAACCATGTCATATCTTGTCCTTTCTTTATCCTCTGATCATAACTGTTGTTTAGAGGTATGAGGTAGCATGAGATGAGTTAAATGACCTAAAACTCTTCTATAAAATAAAATAATTGCACCAGATGGACCTTAACAAAGGTAACATCTTTTATTTTTTCTAACATTCTCAAGAGTTGTATTAGTTAACATTAGTTAATGCACTGTGAAATAAAACGAATAAACTATGAACAGCTGTATTTTTATTAATTAAGGTTAACAAATGTATTGCTCATGGTTAGTTCATGTTAGTTAAAGGTACAATTTGTAAGGTATTCGCAGTAAAATATCCAAAAACCACTAGGCTAGTGTTATATATTTTGTCCAGCTGATTACTAACAATATCTCTAATGTTTTCAACTATTTGTAAATCATGAGAAATTCCCATTCTAAACAGAGACACGGGGCAGTGCAGTCGCCTGTCAATGACGTCAGTTACCCTTTGTTACCGCCTTTACTGACGTAGAAACCACATGACAACAGTGCCGTGGACAAATGCGGAAGTAGTGTCTAGCGTCCAGCAAACCACTAGCTTGCTTCAAGCAGTTCTTATTTACTTCTTGCACGTTTTATGGTGGATTGTGTTACTTATTTATGGAACATAATTACTGTTTACCATCTGCCGCTGGTTCTGTCGACAAGGACAGCTCCCGTAAACGTAAGCGTACGGGCCAACCAAACGACCCAAGAAGAGTTTGGGACAAGAGGAGAGAAAGAGCGAGGATCAATATCGGTGTTGCATTTTCTAGATGGAGAGAGCTTCGCGACAAACTTCACCTAGAAAGAGATGCCGATCTCGCTTGTGTTTTACTCGACAGGTGAGTTGTTTTGATTCGTATCTTTACAGAAAACGTATGCCATTATAACGATCAACACGATTAGTATATGAGGCATACACGCCAAACACGGGGCATCGCGTCTGTCCATAGTCTGATCGCGTCTTTGCATTGACTTTGTATGTAATCTACTCGCGCAAATCGTTGAACTTGCGTTTGCTAGTTTCCCAATTATTGTGTTTGAATGTACACGAGTGTATATATTTTTTTAACAAGTGGTAATCGTTTTCATATCATCTGACTAAACAGTAATCAATTAATTTGATAATTTACTGTCAAACTATATTTGCTGTATTGTATTGCAATATAGCATGACGCAATATGTAATGGTGGCATGTGAAAATTGTCTTTTTATGACACTTACGAAATCCAGTATTGGATAGATTTTGTTAGTTACTGTAGCAGCTACAGTGTAGTTATCATAATTTTACATCATAACCTAACAATAAAAATTGTGCTGTCAATACATATGATACATATGGTAAAGCGGAAGCAGCGCCGGCGATTGTGTCATAATAAAAGTCCCGGTGCTCGTGAGGCGTGTTGATCAATCGCTCCAGCTCCTCGTTCAGCTCCACAACACTCGTTCCTGCTCTGCTTCATACTACAGTAACGTTAATAATCGCATCCATGAACATGATTTCTTCCCAAGTCCTATTGCACTGTCTGTTGAGGTGGAGACCACATGTCCCAAGATTCCACACTCAAACTTGCCGTCATCAAGCTACGCCTTTGTTTTGAATAGGCCTCTAGCGACCTCTAGCGGACAAAATTATTACATACTGCACCTTTTATACATTAACTAATGTTAACAAATGAAACCATATTGTAAAGTGTTACCACAAATTCAACACAAATAAGATGCTTGAACACACATGTAAGATCCAGACAGGTGAAACAGAATATTTTTGTAAGCTGGATTCATAAAGACTGCACTTTTTTCTGAAAAAAAAAAAAAAATGAATCACTGAATCATTTTAACCTAGTGGCGTAACAATGCAAACGATACAGTCGTTATTTGAAGCACAGTTACCTTCAAAATGTGATTTATTCTATTTTGATCGGTAACGCAGACATCAGTGTTTATATCTGGATAATAAACTTTGGTATACTTCTGTGATAATTGAAATATTTGTAACAGAATGAATGATACTGTGTGTTTGAAAAGATTATTTGTGAAGCTGTTTACATCTAAACATGACAACTCTTTGTAGATCAGCGGCAGCGTGAACGCAGATTTGAATGTCGCGATTTTATTTTGTCAAAGGTTTAATATACACAATGCAAAGACTAAAAATTCTAAAAATGCATTCACTCAACTTTGAGTTATCTTTTTGCACTTACTCAGTTAGGTTGTCTTTGCATAGAATATAATGTATGTTCAACTCACCAAATTTAATGTTGTTTGGAAGTCTAAAGTTTAGTTGGATTAACTTTATGAAAGTACGGTGAACTTACTTTAAGTTTTCAGCACAAACATTTCCAATAAAAATGTTTTTGTTCACTCAGCTTAAATTCTTGAGGCACTAATTTCCACTGAATTATTTAAGTTTTAATTATTTAGAATATTACGTTTTTTCAGCATGACAAATGTAGTTATTTAAAGGATCACTCCACATTTTACCACTTTTAGCATAGCTTAGCATAGTTCATTGAATCTGATTAGCACCTCGCAAAACCAGCAAATTATGTATCCTGAAGCCAATCAATATAAAAAAAGTTTATTATTAGAATAAATTACAATCACTGCAAAATACATGATGATGACTCACACACCTTCATTATGAGCTGCACTTCTTTACGTGCCAGTTTAGCCTTTCGCTTAGCAGCCTTCGAAGTATGCGTTCACTTCAGCACAGCATAATTCAATGACTTGAAGTCAGTCAGCGGCAGAAAAGATGCAGTTTTGCATTTTCGTACCCTATCTTTTCATACATTCAGACTATGAAATAGTAACATTAGTTTTAAGTGAGGGACATTTCAACTATATCCAATGGTCAAAGGGCCTAGTATTTTGCTGTCTGTCTTGAAAGGTGGACTAGTGAATGGGGGATGTTTATGGCTCCTCAAAGCCAGAGGCGATTATCTACTCTGCCTATAAGTAGCACCAGCCCTGAAGATAGCAAAGCATCTAAAGAGAATAAAAGTGAAGAAGACCAATTGCAAAGCTACATGAAGTTTATTTTGCATGTGTTTTCAAAATACATTATAAGAGGAAAGTTAAAAAGTTGTTTTAAAAACAAAATAGAGAACAAGTTAAGAATAATCTGTCTCTCTCTAAAAGTATTACAGAAAGAACAGTTTGTACATGGAGAAAAAAAAAACTTTTCTTCATAAAGTTTTAAACTATAAGTGATACATATGCAGAACTTTATTCACTGTGACATTATTGGATGATGTTTCTTTGCCATGTTGATTGCTGTGCCTGGTTAGGACATTTTATATTACTTGACACATAACTGTTTCATGTTTGGTGAGGACGGCATCAGATCTTAAAGTGCTGGATCTGAAGATGATCTACATACAGTGATTGTTTTTTGCATGTCTGCGTAGAGAAGATGATTGACTGAAACTCTTCCCACATGCAGTGCAGTGATACGGTTTCTCCCAGTGTGGATCCTCTCATGTTTTTCAGATGTTCTAACCGACTGAGTCTCTTGTCGCAGTGTGAACACTTGTAAGGTTTCTCTCCAGTTGGATCATCTCATGTTTTTAGATGTCGTGAATCACTGAATATCTTGTTGCAGTGTGAACACATGTAAGGTTTCTCTCCAGTGTGGATCCTCTCATGTGTTGTCAGATGTCCTAACCGACTGAATCTCTTGTCACAGTGTGAACACTCGTAAGGTTTCTCTCCAGTGTGGATCCTCTCGTGTATCTTCAGGGATGCTAAATGAGTGAATCTCTTGTCACAGTGTGAACACTGTAAGGTTTGTCTCCAGTGTGAATTCTCTCATGAACTTTCAAATGTTCCGCTCTACTAAAAGTCTTCCCACACTCAAAGCACATGTGAGCTTTTTCACCAGTATGTATTTTCTGATGATCTTTTAATTTTTTCTTCAGTTTAAAACTCTTTCCACACAAAGAACATACATGTGGTTTCTCCTTTGAATGAACTTTCAGGTGGTTCTTCAGGCCTGTAGTCACAAAAATGTTTTGCCACATTGATCACATTCGTGCGGTTTCTCTCCAATGTGGATGTTCATGTGTTCCTTAAGGGTTGCTTTATGAGTGAAACTCTTTCCACACTGATCACATGTGAACGGTTTCTCTCCAGTGTGGATCCTCATGTGCATCTTGAGATTCTCTTTGCATTTCAATCTCTTTCCACACTGACGGCAGGTGAAACGTTTCTTGTCTCTTCTATTCAGTACAGAAATACTTTCAGTTTGTGAGCAAGTTTTGTCTCCAGTTTTGACATGATGATGTTCCTCCTCCTCTTCACTCTCCTCATTCTCCTCCACCAGGTCTGAATTGACAATAAAAAAGATACATTTATATAAATATAATCATAAAAAAAAAAAATCAGAGAGAAAAGTGAAATGAAAGTAGACCACCTACATGAAACGTCTCAGGTTACAACTGTAACCATGGTTCCCTGAGAAGGGGAACGAGACACTGATGTGTGAGAATGTGTGCTCAACGCTAATCTTGATTGGCTACTGCAGTCAGGTGATTTCATAGGTGCCTATAGAACACGTCATCAGCTTCATATTGTCTGATGGAAGACGAGTAGGCGTGCCGGAAGTATGGCAAAACAGACACAGTGCCTCGTTCCCCTTCTCAGGAAACCATGTTTACAGCTGTAATCTCAGACATTCCCTTTCCAAGTGGAACTCGCACTGTGTCATAGTGTAGCCATACATCGCACGTAATGACCAAGAGCTTAGTGGCCCCGGTGCGAGGTCTCAGGTCAACCTCCCCTAGAAATCAATTACTACTCCCCTTGAGGGAGAGGAGGAGAAACCCTTATGGCTCACTCATATTACTGAACCTGAGGTGCCAGAGAAGAAGCTTACAGCAAAGAAGCTTAGCTGTTGAGTGAGTCACATTCAACAGTCAGTGCTTCCAGGAGAAAGCGCAAGTACTTCCTGAGATATATGGTGAGGATAAGCTCCATACTGCCAACCTGAACACTTGTTATAAGTTACCCATATCTTGCCATATCACCTCCAGAACCCAATCAAGAACTTAAAGAATGGGACATTGTGTTACAGTTCTGACCCTCTCTCAGATGGATATTTAATTGATTTTACTAAAGACATTGTAATTATTAACTAATTTTAATTACAAAATTAGTCATTGTAGATTTTTACTCAACAGTTACTACACAAGTTCCTCCTTTTAAAAAAAGTGTTTCTTAAAATGGTGACACCCAGGAAGTGACATCATTTGAACTCTTTCTAGAGTATGATGGGAAAATAATCTCAATCCATTGTAGTGTTGACTGCATTCATCAACCCTGTTACCAAAGTTGTAACAGAAATTATTTTATGAAATACAAGTTAATCTATGAGCCAGGTTTTGCTTAATTAATGTTAAATCTGCCATTCTCAGTTTTGTTTAGCCTAATATTGGAATGTTTGATATTTACTGATAAAAAAATTGTGAACAAAATATAAAATAAAAAACCTCAGCTCATATGTAGTTTGGCCTTCTGATGTTGACAATCAAAGTGAATGTTTATAAAATCTTGTTTCACTGACCATTTGATCAAAAGAAGAAAATGGAAGAATTGAGTTTCAGGCCCTATTTTGTATCCTGCACATAGAACGTATCTTCTATATTATTTATTAACTGTTTTTTCATGACTCTTACAAGTTTTTTTTTTTCTCCTACAAAACACTGATTTTGATGGCTTGCTTTATAACCTTATTGTTCTTCAGCCTCATGAATGAAGACTCAGGAATTAACACCAACCTCTTTGTTCTTCAGTGTGTTTCATTCTGCAGTGTTCTGGATCTCTCATGTTCTCACTGTCCTTCAATAAACTCTGTCTTTGCAGATTTCAGCTCTTCCTGATGGTTTGATGCTTGTCTTCACTTGTAGACTGATGGGAATATTCCAGCATTTATTGGTGAATTGCAGTGGGAGGAGCTTCACTGAAGGAGGAGGAGCAGATCTGACAAAATCAAGAAGAAATCACTTGCCGAGTTAATTAATTCAGGCATTTTAAGCATTTATATCTAGTAAAATAACATTTAAATAAATTAATTGCAAAGTATTTTATACTAATTCAAATTTTATCTCTTTTTATTTCTAAGAATTTCATCCAAATACTTTATGCCTACATTTTATCTTACCTCTCATTAACATATAAGCAAAGAAATATATGAAAAAGAGAAGAAATGCCACAATTAAAAGACACCACATAGGACAAAAATGTAGGAATAAAAAAGAAAGAGTAAACAAACATAGAAAAATACGAATTTGCAAGAAACAAATAACCCACCAATTGAGTTTAACATTAAAGTATTAGTCCACTTTTAAATACAATTTTCCTGATAAATTTACTCACACCCATGTAATCCAAGATGTTCATGTCTTTCTTTCGTCAGTCGAAAAGAAATTAAGGTTTTTGATGAAAACATTCCAGGATTATTCTCCTTATAGTGGATTTCAATGGCTACCAACAGATTGAAGGTCCAAATTGCAGTTTCAGTGCAGCTTCAAAGGGCTTTAAACGATACCAGATGAGTAATAAGGGTCTTATCTAGAGAAATGATCGGTCATTTTCAAAAAAAATACAACCGTTTATGCCTTATAAACAAAATATTGCCTTGAACGTACTTTCCGCTTCCGCATTCTTCATAATGCTTACGCTGAATGTTCTACGCCTACTCTATTCAACTTACGGAAAAAACGAAACTGGCGCCACGATCGCTCCGTAAGTAGAATAGGGAAGGCGTAGAACATTCAGCGTAAGCGTTATGAAGAATGCGGAAGCGGAAAGTACGTTCAAGGCGATATTTTGTTTATAAAGCATAAACGGTTGTATTTTTTTTAAAAAAAGACCTATCGTTTCTCTAGATAAAACCCTTATTACTCATCTGGTATCGTTTAAAGCCCTTGAAGCTGCACTGAAACTGACATTTGGACCTTCAATCTGTTGGAGGCCATTGAAATCCACTATAAGGAGAATAATCCTGGAATGTTTTCATCAAAAACCTTAATTTCTTTTCGACTGACGAAAGAAAGACATGAACATCTTGGATGACATGAGGGTGAGTAAATTTATCAGGAAAAGTGTATTTAAAAGTGGACTAATCCTTTAAATGGTACAGTATGTTTTAGTTTTGTGTTTTATATAAAACACATTTTTATCACAGATTAATAAAATAAATGATGTTATACTTACCTATCCTGTAATCTGTATCTCAATAGCTGATCATGTCGATTGCTTAAATCTGTTGACACCAATGAAATTAGCTTAATGTGGCAATTTACGGATCTGAAGACATCAGCATAATGAATGAGGTGAAAACAGGATCTATTGACATGAAATAAAAGAGGCTTTTCTGCTGCTCTGATAATAGTGATGATCCATAGACTATCAGTACTCATTAAACGACAGCAGATCATCTCACTTTATTAAGTATTTGCTATAGAAACAGATTGTTTGACTCAGAATATATGCTGAAAGCTTATAAAAGTATTACTATTATTTCTCAAATGATACAGAAAAATAGTGTTAAAAGACAGACGCTAATGGCACCCTTTATGAATCATTGTAATTTGTCCACATAAGTACAGGTCGATTTCCTAGTAGGCTAACTACATTTATACCAATAAAGTAATTAGTTCGCTATCTTGTAGAGAAAGACATTTAAAAAAAAAAAAAACTAATTCTTCAAGTTTTTAAGTTATCAGACACATAACAGTACAGAACGCGATGAAAACCATTAAGTGCCCTCGTAAAATGTTATTTAAACCGTGAAGACTATTTTACAATTAGGCGAAATAGCGTGAATTGTTTACCTCAGAAGACTCGACGCTGACTGAAGGGAGCGCGCTAGTGATGACGTCATCGCCGCGTGGCGAAATCAACTGTGGATTATCAAAAACGCGCCAAATACAAGTGCTATAAAACAAGAAAAAGTGGGGCATTTTGTGGCTTTTAGATGCAACAAATTGTGAAACTAGTTATTCTTGATGCAAAAAGAATCAGCAGATAATAGTTTAATTTTTTGTGAAGCAAAAACAAAAAGTAAAAGAAACATTTCTCTCTTTATTGACTAACAAGATAAAGCATCTCAAAATAATAATAAAAGTGAAGGCCATTTGCAAACCTACATGACAGTATATCTTACATCTGTGTTTTCTAAATAGCCTACACTATAAGTGGAAGAATAACTAGTTGATTTAAAGAAAAAAAAAGAAGATCAAGTTAAAAATAAATCAGCTACTTCTTCAGCTTCCTGATAAAGAACAGTTTGAACCTGTAAAAACCTTCTACTTTCCTTCATAAAAATGTAAACAAACTACAAGTGATACATAAAATGACTCATAATAACGCATTATAATGTCAGTTATATATCATGAGGTATAATTAAGGAATAAAACTTTTAAATATTGTCTATCATTGAGTTGATGAATCTCACAGTTGATGGTTGCTGGTCTAGAAGATGAACTTTATTCACTGTGACAAATTTAGATTATGTTTTTTGTCCTGTCGCTCGTTGTGGCTGGTTAGGACAGATTTATATTGAAGAGATCTTTGATGGTATTATTGTGTCACGTTTGGTGAGAATGTGGCGTCAGACCTGTTCTTAGTGGATCTAAAGATGATCTACTTACTGTGATTGTTTTCTGTATGACAGTGTAAAGAAGAGAAGATGAATGAATGAAACTGATTCTTATTCTTGATGTTTGAGTGTGTCTAAGTGAAGGAGTAGTTAAGATGTTTAGTTTGTTTTTAAAATAATACAGATTTTCTTATTAAAACACTGTTGAATCTCATGCTGTAGAAACATTACCATAACCAATGATGTGAACTTAATAACACCTCTGACAGTCTAAATGAGATTCATCATCTTGTCACATTTTCTCTTGCTGCTCTTGCCATAACAAACAGTTAAAGCAACCAGAAAAAAACTAGCATTAAAACATCAAGAGTCAAAATGCCCAACTGAGCACCATAATGCCTGAAGCCAAACAAATGTTTAGAAATCAACCCAATTTTCATTAACGTGACTGAACGAGATGAAATAGCGTTATAACATTTCGTCTTGTCTCGTTTTGGTCAACGAAAATGAAGAGACATTTTAGCATTTAGTCTTGTTTTTATTTGTCAACAATATTGCATTATACATTTAATTATAGTCATCGTCATATGACCAGCATTTACATTGCGTCTTGTCTCGTTTTCATCATGTGATAAAGGTTCATCGACGAAGATATTTAGTCATAATTACGGTGTTCATATTAGGACTTCCTCACACCTCAGTCATACAACGAAAAGCCGTCATGCCTCAGACTAAAAGGCTTCAGTCGTCGGACAAAACGGCATCGTGCCTCAGACTGAGAGGCTTCAGGTCTCAGGAAAAACAACGTCAGGTGTCAGGTCTCGTACAATTAGGCATCGAACTAAACAGCCTCAGACCAAAAGGCATCAGGCGAAGCCTCAGACTAAAAGGCATCAAACTCAACTTACGAAGCCTCTCGCAGTTCAAAAGACTTGCACTATGTCCTACACCTTCCATATTCAACTTACGAAACAAGCATAACTGACTTTAAGGTGCCATTGTTGTGTGGAACTCTTCCCATGCTGATCACATGTGAACGGTCTCTCTCCAGTGTGGATCATCATGTGAACCTCAAGACTGTTTGTGTTTGAAATTCTTTCCACACTGACGGCACACTGATAATTCCATGAAAAACGTGGGATGCGGCAGCACAAAGACTGACAGAAGACAGAATAGGATGCACTGCTAATGTTCTTACAGTACCTCAATTTATTTATTTTACTCATTTTAATTAACTGTTTTTTAGCCATTGTACTTGTACATTTTTCACTCAACATTGTTACGACACAATTTTTCCTCCTTTTAAAAAAATTGTGTTTATTAAAATGGTGCCACTGAGGAAGTAACATCATCTCAAATCTTTTCTAGAGTATGATGGGAAAATAATCTCAACCCATTGCAGTGTTGACTGCATTCATCAACCCTGTTACCAAAGTTAAGGCGAAATAACTTTATAATTATGACATACAAGTTTATCAGAAACTATAAAACATTTGTTAAGAAATTCTTTAGTGAGAAAGCAAACGACACTCCAGCTGAACAGCAAAACCAATCAGACAGAACTAGTGGAGTCAGTGACAGAAGATACTGAGCAAATCACTCCTGATAACATTCTGATTCAGGGTGAGACACTAGATGGAGCTGTTGATCCTCAGATGAGACCTGATATGTTGAGTTTATGTGTTTCACTGTGTTCTCAAAGTATATTATAATGTGTCCCAAATCAGTGTTTGCTCAGATTAAAGGAGAAACTGGGGGAAGATATTTATTATTGTGGATAGAAAAACAAAAAGAAAACCAATGAGCTGAAATAATAATGTAAAATATTTACAAATAAAGTTTTAAATAATGTTTTAATAATGTAAAGCTTTATATGTGGAGCACTGATGAAATTGTTTAAATATACATATAGCTTGTGTTCCTCCAGGGGGCGCTCAATAAAACATGGAGAGACTCTTGAAGCGCAGAGTGAGAAAACTTTATTGATAAACACAAGCAAATACATATGACAGATGAACAGCAGTAAGCGAGAACTGTCTCTATTCATTCATTAATTTTTTTGTGTGTATCAGAGAGAAATATAAACAAAGCCTTACACATAAGAGTTTTAAAATGACACTGAAAGAGAAGCTCAAATAATCATCATTATTTATAATGACAAAAACACACTTGAAGAATCTTTAACGTTCAGCGTTCTGCTTTAGATTTCAATACTTCCTGAAAAAGATGAACATATAAAGACATTAATTAATAAATCTCACAAATATTAATATATGCAAAATCATCATCAATCATGTACCTGATGTGTGAATATGTGCTTGATCTCGTTCAGCTCTTCTGGATCTGATGTCATAAACCAGAATAATGACAGTAGCCACGCCCACCAGAGCAGAGAGGACCAATCGGATCACAGCTTCAGTAGGACCACAACAGTGGACTGAGGAATAAAAACATCAAAGTGAGATCAGCTCAGTCAATAAACGCTAATATCATCAGCGCTGCCGTACCTGAACATGTGTGACAGAGGTGAGTGATGTCCAGATGTTGAGTCTGGTTGCTGATGGGATTGTTCAGCACACAGCTGTAGGTGTTTTTATCCTGATATTCCACCTCCAGAGGTAGAGAGAGACTGATGCTGAGATCAGACACACTGATGCTGGACAATAAACTGTTTCCTTTGTACCAGGAGAGAGTCACATGACCCACATTCACCACTGAACACACCAATGAACATGATGATGATGATGATGAAGAACATTGTGAAGAGTTACTGCTGATGACAGGAACAGGCAGACGAGCTGAAAACATGAGAGAAATAAAGAGAAATGAGAACAAATCTAATCAACAATCTTATCTTTGGTTGAAGCAGCACACTGAGTCAGTGTTTATATGATCTATCATCTCAAACTATAAGATGATTCAACAATTAACCTGTTATCGCCTGCGGTACACATACTTTTCAAAAGAGACCAAAACCATGCACATATACATATATATACTCCAAATGGTTCAAGATGCACTTTACTTTGGGTTTGCCTTTTTTAGGCATTTTTTTTTGGCAAATTTTAATGCTAAGGAGTTAATAAATATATAAATAGTTGATAAAAGCAAGAATATTTAAAGGACAGGGCAAATAATCTCTACTCACCGACAGAAACACTGAATGCTTTTAATGAGAATGAGAATGAGTATTCTTCTGAATACTTCATCTGTAGTTTATAATGTCCTTCATGTTCAGTTCTGGTGTTTGTGATGGTCAGAGATCCAGTTTGATTGTCCAGCTTCAGTCTGTCTCTGAATCTCCCATCAAGAACATCATTATATACAGTGATGTTGTCGTCCCATTTATTGATTTCAGCTATTAAAATGTTTTCATTGCCAAACCTCCATCGAATCCAATCATAACCCTTTATTTCAGTAAGATTAGAGTTTAGAGTGACTGAATCTCCCTCAAACACTGATATTTCATCTGTTTCACCAAACACACACAACAAACAGAAACAGAGTTTGTAGCAGAGAGAGACTTTTAAATAACTTCATGATTGTTTATAAAATTAAATCATTTGATATTTAAATATCAAATAATATCATAAAATAGTATAATATAAACAAAATGGTGTTTATAGATTAATACTGTATCTGGTGATTTAAACATAACATTATATACCGAAACAAATATTTAACTCACCAAATACAGCAAGAATGAATTCAGTGATCATACTGTTGATCTGTAGTTCATAACGTCCAGTATGTTTCATTGTGGTGTTTGTGATGGTCAGAGATCCAGTTTGATTGTCCAGTTTCAGTCTGTCTCTGAATCTCCCATCAAGAACATCATCATATACAGTGAATCTGTCGACCCGTTTATTGATTTCAGCTATTAAAGTTTTTTCAAACCTCCATGGATTCTTATCATCATCACAAAACCTCCACTGAATCACATCATCATCTTTCATATGACGAGAGTTTATAGTGAATGAATGTCCCTTCATTGCTGTTACTAACTTCTTTCCTGTATCAAACACACACAGAGAACAAACACAAACAAGGTTTGTCACAGATTAGTACTGTGAAATCACTTTATAATGTATTACTAAATAAAATAATTTAAAAAGTAGGTTTGTAATATCATAAAACAACAAAAAGAAACAAAATGGTGTATGAATTAATTTAAAATTTGTCATTAAAAAACAGGTGAAGCTAAAATTTTTAACCTCACCATAGATACCGAGATTTGACCTCTTTCTTTCACCGTTGATCTGTACTGTATAATATGCTATCTGTTCATTTGTGATGTTTGTGATGGTCAGAGATGCAGTACGTTTGTCCAGCTTCAATCTGTCTTTGAATTTCCCATCAAGAACATCATCATATACAGTGAATCTGTTGACCCGATAATTGATTTCAGCTATTAAAGTGTTTTCATAATATCCAGTCCACCACTGAATCACATCATCATCCTTCATTTCAGTAAGATCAGAGTTCAGAGTGAATGAATCTCCCTCCGTCACAAACACTGTCTTCACTTCATCATCATCAAACCCACCTGAAGAACAGAGTTTTTCACAGATTAAAGCGTTAAAATCACCAAAATCACAAAACCAAAATAGATGTTGGTTTGATAAAGCTTCACTAAAATACTTTTATTCATTTTAAAGGTGCCCTAGAACTTTTTTTTTAAAGATGTAATATAAGTCTAAGGTGCCCCCTGAATGTGTCTGTGAAGTTTCAGCTCAAAATACCCCAACGATTTTTTATTATTCATTTTTTAACTGCCTATTTTGGGGCATCATTATAAATGAGCCGATTCAGGGTGTGTGGCCCTTTAAATCTCGTGCTCCACGCCCCCGGAGCTCGCGCTTGCCTTAAACAACATAAAAAAGGTTCAAACAGCTAATATAACCCTCAAAATGGATCTTTACAAAGTGTTCTTCATGCAGCATGTCTAATCGCGTAAGTACAGTGTTTATTTGGATGTTTACATTTGATTCTGAATGAGTTTGATAGTGCTCCGTGGCTAAAGCTAACATTACACACTGTTGGAGAGATTTATAAAGAATGAAGTTGTGTTTATGATTATACAGACTGCAAGTGTTTAAAAATGAAAATAGCGATGGCTCTTGTCTCCGTGAATACAGTAAGAAACGATGGTAACTTTAACCACATTTAACAGTACATTAGCAACATGCTAACGAAACATTTAGAAAGACAATTTACAAATATCACTAAAAATATCATGTTATCATGGATCATGTCAGTTATTATTGCTCCATCTACCATTTTCGCTGTTGTTCTTGCTTGCTTACCTTGTCTGATGATTCAGCTGTGCACAGATCCAGACGTGTAATCCCTTTCATAATGTTGGGATCATGGGCTGGCATATGCAAATATTGGGGGCGTACACCCCGACTGTTACGTAACAGTCGGTGTTTATGTTGAGATTCACCTGTTCTTTGGAGGTCTTTTAAACAAATGAGATTTATATAAGAAGGAGGAAACAATGCTGTTTGAGACTCACTGTATGTCATTTCCATGTACTGAACTCTTGTTATTCAACTATGCCGAGGTAAATTCAATTTTTGAATCTAAGGCACCTTTAAATGTGACGTGAATAATATTCTGCAGCATTACAACAACAAAAGATGAATGAACAGAGAAATAGATTTATATAATGGGAAATAACTAAATATAAAGATACTTTTACTTTTAATGTCACACTAAAAATTTTAGGTATTTGAGCTTCATAATTATTTTGTTATATTGAATCTATCCCTAATAACTGAGTTTAGACCTGAATTCAAACTTGATCTGACAGTAAAATCAAAGTTTAATTATTTCTATAAGAGAATAACAGTGAATGTTGATCCTCTCAGATTAAATTGACCAGACATTTATCACATGGTATTAGAACAGAAACAACTGAAGTAATTAAAACACATTTTAAACTCACCAACCAGATGCCACAAACACAAACAGAGCAAAACAGGGTGAAACATCTTCAACGGTTTCAGTCCACAAATATGACAAACTCTTAAAAACTGCTTCAGTAATAAAATATCAGATGCACTGATGTGAAGCTGCTCTGTAGTGAAGTCATGTGAAACTACATTTGGAGGCCTTGCAAAATTTATGTTGGAAGCTCCCAAGCCACACTCCTCCTGAAATTCACTTGAAACAAATATGATTCCTAACCTTTTCATTAAGCATCTGCTATTAAAATCTGTATCATTTATAAACACACTTTTATATATTTATTTTAATATATGTCCATATTAATCAAAGTTTGACTTCTCTTATTTGTTTGTTGAGGATGCTATGGTGGCCATGATTTTTTTTAGCAATAATTTGTTTGAAAATTTATTTACAGTAACACACCCTCCAACTTTGTAGATTTGAACAGTTTTGCTACTCTATACAGTAAAATGAAATGAAATGACTGCATTAAAATGGTTTAAATAGCTGCTTTTTCTGTAATTGCTCATTGAGGGATTTGAAATATTATTGATAAGTATAAAACTGATGTGAAAATAATATGTTGTAATGCCGCTGTTGCGTTTCAGATGCTCAATGTTGATGTCTGGTACCGTATAAATATACTGTATAACACTGTCATTGTTAACTTTGTTTAAAACATGTTTTGTGTCATTTATACACTCACAGACATCAACATTCGGCATATGAAACACAACAATGGTGACGTGCTTCATGCCAGCATACAAAACGCATTCATGGCTCCCAGCATACATAAAATATACAGCTGAATCATTGTTTGTTTTGTTTTTTGTCACCATTGTTGAGGTTTGTATGATGAGTGCTCATGTCTAAATGTGTTGTGCTTAACTTTTTAATAGTTTTGGACAGTCTTACATAAATCACTTCAGTGTTACAAATGATTTTTATCACATCATTTGAGTTGATCACTTTCTTTTCATAAAACATTTCAATTCAAAAGTAAGCAAAACAACAGAAAAGTTTGTTAATTAAACAACTTTAATGCAGTCATTATCTGTTATTAAAAAAGACACGTTGATCTGTTAAATTGCTGATGAAGAAGCAACACAACAAAAGTCAAGGGTCAAGAGCTCAACTAAAGCAAACACTCATCTCCATGATGGTGACCTCAAACATCTAAACCTCTGTTAATTCTCAATAAGAAATGCTGTAGATGTCTGACAGAAATAAAGTCAGTCTGGTTAGTAATAAGTGAAGCTGGTAATGCTGTTTGTGGAGTTGTTTAATCAGATCTTCAGAGATTTAATGTCTTTTATCTTCAGTTCATCTAAGGCTGTGGCTGTTCTCTTTATTCAGTGATTCTGCTTGTTAACAGCAGGTGTTCATCACTAATGCTCAATCAACACTTAATTAATCATTTAATTATCTCATTAACTTTAGCTCATTAAATTTAGAGAGGGATCAAATTTAACTCTGGGGATTTTGCTGTGTGGATACCTTAATAAATTCAGCATTGTGGTTTGATATGTTGATGACTACTTTGAGGTTAAAGAACATCTTGTATCTGTCTCCACCGCAGCTCATGGAGATGCTGCAACTAGAACCGAAATGATAATTTTAGAGCTCACAAAGGCCGGCCTCGACACTGGCAGAATTCATCAGCCAGGTGTGTGACGGAGCAGCAGTTATGTATGAAAACATAGAGGCGTACAAAAACTCTTACAGGACAGATTGGGCCTTACACACACAATTTCTTCATGTAGTTTGTGATTAAAACTGTGCGTGAAATGTGTTACAACACATTTTGTGTTACTTTTGACTCAACCAGTGTGTTATTCTTCTTAACACAGGCAATGTGTTAAAATATTTGACACACTAATGTGTCAATTTGTGTCATAGATGCTATTTTTGACCAGTTAAATAAATGCAATACAGTAAAAGCAATTTTTGAAATATATAATTTCTGTCAAAGTAATCAGAGCTAAAGGCTATGCATGCATTGCTGCCGAATGGTCACGTCACAACAAGCAGAAAACACTGATTTACTTGAAGCCATTAAGTTTGTAAATTGTGCAGCTGATTGCATTCAAAAAATGTATCAGTGAGCTTTGGAGAATTAGCAGCAATCTGATCCCAGCCAAAATCAGACCGAACAAAAGACAACACACGATGAGTGAACTTAAAGTATTACTCTTTTGAGGAAACCGCATTCAGTGAAATGCCGATGCCTCCAACTCTACAGACAGTAAATTTTACTGTTTTTTTTTTATTAGTTATGGATATACATGTAACCGCTGTGGTGATTTTCTGTGTCTGTAGAGGATTTAATAAATGTTGTTGTGCTCTGTATAGCAATTGTTTCCAGAATTAAATGTGGGATTTTCTCATATAAACAGCGTATATAAATAACTCTGTCAACTGTTAAGTTTGGATTTTTCTGTCAGTTTTCATTTGCCCACCCTTATAATTTGAATGCGCCTCGATCTGTACTGGCCTGACGCCTGTAACAGTGAATGTTGATCTCTCTGACTAAATTAACCAGTCATTCATCACATGATACCAGAACAGAACAAAGCCATAAAAACATATTTGTAACTCACCAACCAGATGCCACAAACACAAGCAGAGCAAAACAGGGTGAAACATCTTCAGCGGTTTCAGTACACAAATATGAAAAGACAAACTCTTCAAAACTGCTTCAGTAATAAAATGACAGATGAGCTGATGTGAAGCTGCTCTGTATAAGTGAAGTGAAACTTTACCATCAGTTAAAATAACTGCCTGTTTATTCAGTGTTAATGGGTGTGACCATCTTAGCTCTTTTTGGCGTATTAATTCATCCTCTGAACATTGACACTTTGAGCTCCAGTAGGCCTTAACTTCCTGTAAGTCAACAGAAATAAACTGACGTCCGCGAGGGTCTGCCGGCATTACTTTCGTTTTGTTCTTTGTTTATTTTGGTATTAAAGTTTTGTTGAATGTTCGCCGGTTCCCGCCTCCTTCTTCCCGTATTTACGAACTGCGTTACAAGGATGTTTTCCATTGACATAATTTGCTTTTAGCAAAGCGCTTCAGTTTACAGATGTTCATCTCTTCAGCTTCAGCGTGCGTTTCATTGACCTTTCTCTGCAAGTTGTAGCTGCTGTGACCATAGACTGAAACAGGTCGCAGTGACCGGGCACAAAAATGGTGGTGATAAAGCACAGTGACGTCACATGAAACCCACAGCTAGTTTTATGAACATCTGCTGTTAACAAGCAGAATCACTGAAGGAAAGAGAAACACAAGAACTACAACTGACTTCAGCTGCAGCCTTAAGGACTGTACACACCGGGATGAATATCGCACGCGTTTTTCGAGACGTTTTTTGTGTTCATACCCAAGTGATTTTCACTGGCGATGCGCAGAGTGGACGTGCAAATTCACTCCCTGCCAGTATGTGGCGCTTGTGCTTAACGGTAGTGCAAATAAACATAATTATGATATTAATAAAAAGTTAAAGAAGATAAAAATGCAGATATAAAATGGCACACACACACACACACATATACAATATATATATATATATATATATATATATATATACATGACATATGAGAGATGGTAGTCAGAAACGGTAATGCAAATAAGTCACAATGCACCGGTGCAAGTGAACGGCAGTGCAAATAAACATATTATGAAATAGACATTCTCAACTATATTTCTTGAATGTAAAGAAAGAAAAAAAAACAACAAACAACAGTAAAAATACATAAAATACACATCTATTGGTGTGGCCAGAACTGGCAGAGCACCCATTTGCGTGCGTCTCAATCAGCTCCCTGCAGTTCAGGGCCGATCAGGGAGTCGACCACATTCACACGGTATACTGATACACAAGCTAGGGCTGTTTGAGACACAGGATGTTGTGGGGTCTTCCTCATCTACCAGTCAATGTGTGCTCGGCAAGACCGTTTATGCCACCCAGTCGTGTTTTACTGTAACTTCAGCAGCTCCAGGCACTGAACAGAAGCGGCATTTTTTTTAACGCGGCGCGCGTCAAACCAGAAAACGAACCCGAGGCGTTTTAAAAAAAATGACACTTTTTACACCTCACTTTTACGGTGCACACTCACATTGGCGCCCTTTGTTTAGTCAGGGTAAACGTCGGCGTAATCACGCGTGATAGTCGTCCCTGGTGTGTAACCTTAGGGTACGTTTACACGTTTTCACAGTTTTGTGTTTTGGTCGTTACAAAAGAGACCGTTTTCAAACCTTCCACTTTGAAACCCTTTGTCCCATTGTACCAATTGACCCTTCGCCAGAGTTTGATTGACAAGCGATCTAACCAATCATAATGCAGAGCCAACAAAGCGTCAGGATTTAAAGAACCTCGTTGGACTGAACTAGAAAATGGTGTGTATTTACGTCTTCCGCGTTTTAAACAACATTCCTTCTGATGTTCTTCATGTTTATTTGATGCTATAAAGAACTAGGAGGGAAGAGAGAGTTCACGAGCCGCTTGAGCTGATGCGCTACAGCAATCTGTCACGACACAATAAAGAGCCACAAAATGTTTTTTATTGTTTGAATTTCTTTAAAAATGACAAAATTTGAATATCATAAGTAACCTGTCTGTCTTGTGTGTCGACATTTTTCACTGCATTTGGCGTGACAGCGCCATGGCTTGTCGGACAAAGCAACAGTAACTAAGGGGGTCGGGTCTTTGCAAAGGGTCAATTGAGCCTCATTTAAATGCTCAAATAATCTCAAACTGGTTTCTTCAACATGATAATGAGTGCCCTAAACTCAAATGGCCTCCACAGGCAGATCTCAGTCCAATAGAGCACTTTTCGGATGTGATGTAATGGGAGATTCGCATCATGGATGTTCAGCCATTGAATCTGCAGCAACTGTGTGATGCTCTTATGTCAATATAGATCAAAATCTCTGATGAATGTTTCCAGCACCTTGTTGAATCTCTGCAATGAAGAATAGTTTCTGAAGGCAAAAGAGGCTCCAACCCAGGACTAGCATGGTGTACCTGATAAAGTGTCCGGTGAGTGTATTTACAGTGTGTATCTTACAGGTAAAGCTGTTATCATTCAAAAGTCTTATTTTGGACTCTAGATGGCGCTCTAGTTAATAGTGGGATGTTGTTTTATTTGATGAAGGTTAAGGGTCATAGTCTGTTGACCAACTGCAAATGAGAAAAAGTATTCAATTTGTTGAAAATTTTATTTTTTATTAAATTTTGATTGAATTGTTTTTCTGAACACATTTTTTTCTGAATATAAGCGCATTTCTTACACCTTATTGTAACGTAGAAATATACATTTGTTAGAAGTGTTGCTAGACTGAAACTAAAGAAATTATTAACAACAATCAGTCATTTGCATACATAAATACCAAAAATATTACAACAGTAAATCATACAAATGCATTCTTAAAATGATAGTTAAACATCGACAAAAACATGATCTTTAAAGGGTATGACATCAAGAACAGCTTGATAACTTTTGTATATTGAAGATTACCTGCTTGATTTTTGTAAAATGTAACTATTAAGCTTCTTATATAAAGTTGGATTTATAAGAATGTCCAACTTTATTTGCATACATACAATATACTCACATAGAGCAAAAACTCAACTGATTGCTTGTAACATTACAAAATATACTATCTATTATTAAACTATATTATCGCCCAGCTCTAATATGAAAAATGTGACTAGGCATGAAGATATTATAAACATTAACATCATGATTTTCTGTAAAGCTGCATTGAAACAATGTGTATTGTGAAAAGATAAACAATAAATTTGACATTAATTTACTACACGATATTGTATTTTATCACACACTGAGAGAGTCAGACTGTGAGTCTTCATATGAGCAGGAATGGAAAAAAAGCCCTTCAACCACAGTAATGACTCGTCAGCAGTGTGTCTGTCAAACATCAACCACAAACACCCAGCAGTAGATGCTCATGCTGAACCTGTTTATCCACCAACAAATCAAACACTTTTCTGTGCAGATGTAAATCAAGCTAGCTCAAACTGTCAGAAGCCTCAAACGGAAGCTGACCATAGCAGACGTTTATTTAGCAGGCACATATATTTATATATATTTTTGATATGAGGAAGCAAAATGTTTCTTGTTTGTGGGAAAATTAGCCTTTAAAAAGTCAAAATTCCAGTAGGCCACAAAATTTAGATCATTTGTTAAAAGTCCTTGTATTACGAATTTAATTAATCCATCACTGACTATCACGCTTTAACAATCCCAAAACTCAAAACTAAAGAGCTCGGAGGAAACTACAGAGGTTCCTGTAAAAGCGATCGCACCGCTGGTCTGGTACTGTGATCATCTTCTGTTGGCGATAGGCGCGTACACCACACGATCCTCCTCTTTATCATCCTGTCAAAAACACAATATAATAATAAATGCATGTTTGTCCTCTATGACATGTTACAATATGCAGATATAAAACCAGCCTAGAAACTTCCATAGGCTTGTTGGTTAGAGACTTTTTTTAACCCTAAAACTCATACTTTGGGTCTTTAGTGACCCGGGATGTTATTCACTACCCTCCTTCTCATTCATTCTTTAAACTTAGACATCAACCTTCTTCAACCAATTAATTGTAAACAATATAACAAGAAACAAAAATGAAATTATAAAAGAATGCCTGATTTCCCATACATTTTTTGTAAAAAGAAAAATTGTATAGGGTCGCTAACAACCCAAGGTGTCTAACAGTGTACATATATTTTTTCTAAACAACAATAATTGAATCTTTGATGACAGAATAAGTGCAATTCACCTTTATTCCACAAGGTGGCAATGTCTGATACACAATAATGAAGTGACGTTTCACTCATAATTAAAGCAGGCAGAAAACAAAAGATTGGAGGCATCATCAGCAAAACTTGAACTGGCTCAGTGATTTACTGCAGGGCAAGTGCTGAACACAATCAAATATTAATGTCGCTGTCACTTGATGGTGGATCTGGCGAAGAAGCTGTCAGCGATCAAAATATTGATTTTGAAGACACTGAAAATGATAGTTTTAGGAATATGTTTGAGCCAGATGCTGAATGTTCTGGGAAATGAGCTCTGGAGGGGTATGGTGGAATAAATCATCTGCTCAAACTGTACCCTTCAAAGGTAACAAACATGCTTTATTTTATTCTTCTGTAATTGTTGCTCTAATATCAGTGGAGTTTTATTTTACAGCATGTTGAGATCCATGTTAGATATAGATTTGGGTCGCTAAAGACTCAAATATGTAATAATGATTGGTGAAACAGTCATACAATTAAAGGTTAATGCTTGCAAAGTAATAGTTGCTATAAAAATGTATTCCAGTACAAATGGCATATAGAAAGAACTGTGCTGATTTCTCAAAAGCTTTATAAGGATCACAAAAGCACGTACAGTATGTGAAACTCTGATGATTTGGACTGTGATGTCATCAACTGACACAGGAAGTACTTCATCAGTGGCTCATTTTGAGCACTGGAAATATTGATCTGTTATGGCTTATTTCCACCAAGCGCTACGGTTCAGTATGGTACGCAATTTTTGCTGTTTCCATTGTCAGAAGTTGTTTTCCGGCATACCTACACCTAAAGTACTGTTGGCAGTGGAAATGCAAGCCGGATCAGGGTTTGCCATCCCGAATCATACTGAACTGAACCGTACCACTCGGTGGAAACGAGCCATTACTCTTTAGTTACATGGTAGAATGAGTAGTATTATGGCATATGTTTCTCGCATTGAATGCTGATCTTATGGCTGATATACATATCTAATATGGTGCTGTTTTGTGTTTTTGTCTGTATAATGATCTGTCACACAAGCACACTCACCTGAAAGAAAACACACCATCAATTAGTATAAATGATCTTACCGATTTATGTGCTTTTTTTTGTAGAAAATTGCCTCAACGTAAGTGATTTCTTCTTCGAGAGTCTCAACTGTTTCAACGATAACAAGATACAATAAATAAACAAAAACTATTTGTTGTTAACTAGATCTGTTTCTTTACAACATATGTGACCTGATCCAGCAAAATGAGTCACAGTGACCCAAATTTCAAAATTGAGATGTTGGTATCAATGGAAAGATGAGACAATAAGCTTTAAAATGATATCCTAGTCAAAGTCATACCTTGAATGGTTTTAAAGATATACCCATTTGAATTATGGTCGTCTGCCCTCTTTTTCAAATTGAAAACCTGAGAAAATCGCTTTTAAAGTTTTTTGCCCGTTTTTTTTGTTGATATCTTTCAAAATCCATTGCATTAAAAGGGATAAACTATTTATTTTACAGTTTAATTTGACCAAAGACATTTTTATACATATAAATGCTAAACCAGGCTGAAGCTCAAATTATTTGAAAGTATTTATTTGAATTAACACTTTAAGACCTGAAGGCTTTTTTAGATTTTTTTTTTTTTTTTTTTTTTTTTTTTCCTGAGCGACACACACAAAATTAAAGACTCATAACTACAAAACTGTAGCAAGGAGAGTGAAAAAGTTGGTATCATTTGATAGAAAACATTTAAAATTTTAAGAAAATATAAATTACATTACATTTGGACATTTTCTTGCTGAGAAACAGCTGATAAAAGACAAAAATATATATACTTTTTTTTAAAATAATTTTTCTTTTTTTTATTTGACATGGAATAACTCAGGAACACAATAAGATCGCTAAAAAATTCTTTTTTGGTGATGCTCTCCTATATGTGAGCTGCATCTGGTTCAAATTTCGTGGTGATAGCATAAAGAATAGTTTGAAAAATTGTTGTTCATTTTTTCCGCAGCCAGGTGGCGCCAACGGGCGGTAAACTCCGGTTTAGTGGTGCTTCTCAGCAATCGTTAGGAGTTTTTCAAAATGGTTAGATGCATTAAAAAGATGAGATTCTAAGCTTTAAAATGATATCTATTTTGTGTTATTCCACGTTGGAAAACGAACATGGATGGGTCCGGGAACATTGGATACACACTGCATCCCGGAGAGATGAGAGACATGTTTTTAGCCAAGTATGTTAAATCATTCCGTGAGTAATATCTTGTGATCAACGCAATATATTATATTGATTTTGGATTCATTTTAATATTGAGAGTCTGCTTTAAGTATTGATGTGCCATTTTTATGATCTGTGCATTTTTCATGAAGTTATGAGCACGTGAAATATACATACTTGTATTCAGTTAGCGGCTGTGCTGTTTTTGGTGTAAACGCATATCACTCAGACTCATTAGAGGGTGAAAACAACGCAACAGAAGCATGTTGGAGGCTTGATACGAAAGCTTAAAGTCTCTGGTTTTGTATGCAAAAAGAATTTTTGTGCTACCTATATGGATTCAATTTTTATTGGCTTTTAAAGAGAGACACGCAATGGGTTTTTATTTTATAAGGTGCGCTAGTCTGACAGGAGGATGGCTGGACCGATCGTGTGTCTGTCAGTCGAAACGGGGCGGCTTCCCATTGTTAAAAATCAGCGTTTAGGTCAGTGTGTTTACATTTCTAAGCTTTTTGATTGGTTCTATACAACGTGTAACACCATATTTGTAGAACAGAGATAATGCCGTTTCAGGGGATACTGGGAAAATGCTCATAAGTGATGAGAGGAGTTGAGAAAGTCATTTCCAGCGAATTTAGTAAAACCATGTCAAATTTAATTGCCATTTAAATATCTTTACTCAATTCTGGACTACGAAAACTTTGGGAGATTATTTTTGAAAGTCTGTTCTTTTTAGCTTAAAAAAAAAAAAAATCGATTTTTTCATTGTTTTTCCACATTATTGGCCCATATCTTAAAATAGAATGTTGCGACTTCCGACTCATTTCGCATATATGTTATTAGGGCTGTCAAAGTTAAAATATTAATGCACACATTGCTGCATTACATTAACAAATTGATTCACTTTGACTTTCACTCAAAGATCAACAGATCAATGAGGCCTACGATCAACCTGTGCTGAAAGAAAACAAGTTTGAATCCCATATTTGGTAATAATATAGCATAAAGAGAAAACTATAAGCACATTTTTGGAGGCCGGTCATTTTTGACCAGGAACACCATAAGTGTAAATCCAATTTTTGGAGGGGAAGTTGTTATACCCTGTGAGAGCAAAGTCAGTGAGTTTAAGTCCAATGCGATAACATTAAATAGCATTTTCAGGAAAAAGAAAATCCTCTCCGGGTCAAAATGACATTACAACACAAGGGTTAAAAGGAACTACAATATTAAAGTATATTATTATAACACATTTCTTATTCAGTAGCTGTTTTTTAACTTGACACTTGCCTTCTTGATCAGTTTTTCTACATTTCTTGCAGATGCAGAAGATCCCGACTGCAGCAACAATCAACAGAGATCCAGCGGCAGCAGCAGAGATCAGGCCTGTCATAGACACTGTAGAGAGAGACGGTTATTAGTGTGATCTAGTGATAGGCGAACATCACAGTTAGTAGTATTTTGCTGATTTACATTTAAATTAAATTCAAACTTTCAAGTTTATTCCATTCTATTGTGGGTTACAGTACAACTCAGTTCTGTCACGAATCCAGTCAGTTTCGGACTACACTTCCCAGCATCCTCCTTGCCTATCACCTGCACTCACTCCACCAATCACCTATTGCCACATACTCCTGAAGCTCTTTACCTGGACTATAAAGGACTCTCACTCACACACACACATTGTGAGGTCTTGTACAATTCTGAGCGTTATTTACTGTCTGTCGGCTTGTTTCTGATCCTGTCTGTTCCCTGTGTTCGTATCTCTGCCGCCTGCCCTTTTGGATTGTTTATTGTTTCCTGGTTTTGTGAATGATATCTGCCTGCCCTGACTCTTTGCCTGTTCCTCGACTACGATTCTGCCTGCTCTCTGCCATACCTGTTTGCCACTGTTTGACCATTGCCAGTTTAACTGCGAACTCTGTTTAATAAAGCCTGCAGATGGATCTTTACCTTGAGTCCCGCCTCGTTACAAGTTCCTTAATAAAACACTTTTTACAGTAAAACTCAATCATGTGTTTTTTATTTCAGACTGAAAGGCAGCAAAGGGTGGTGATGTTCTATATGTATGTATATAAATATGATAATATTTGGCAGTGGGCAAGACAACTATTAAGTCTTTAGACAAAATATTCAAAAGCAAAGACATCAGATTATAAACTGAGACTAGTTTAGACCCTCATATTCTTGTATGTTTGCGAACGCTGGATGATCCAGAAACAAGACTGAAGAAAGATTGACTCATTCTAAACAGAAGAAGCAGAAGAAGAATTCTGCGTGTGCCATGAACGACGAGAAGGACGGTCAGTCTTAGAGGAAATCAACCCGGAAATGCAACTCAAGGCACAAATATCGAAACATCAACTAATATCAGCACTGCCGTACCTGAACATGTGTGACAGAGTGAGTGATGTCCAGATGTTGAGTCTGGTTGCTGATGGGATTGTTCAGCACACAGCTGTAGGTGTTTTTATCCTGATATTCCACCTCCAGAGGTAGAGAGAGACTGATGCTGAGATCAGACACACTGATGCTGGACAATGAACTGCTTCCTTTGTACCAGGAGAGAGTCACATGACTCACATTCACCACTGAACACACCAATGAACATGATGATGATGATGATGAAGAACATTGTGAAGAGTTACTGCTGATGACAGGAACAGGCAGACGAGCTGAAAAACATGAGAGAATAAAGAGAAATGAAGATGAATGAAGATATTTCAGATTTAAAAACTATTTCATAGAAAGTTAAATATAAACCTGCTGTACAAAATGTAAAATGTAATGTAAAAAAATAGTAAGGAAATTAGTGATTTTAACTAATTAGTAATGATAAGATGCTTCTTTATTACTTTCTTTTTAGATCTAGCTATAATAGATAAAACATGTGAAACTGATATTTAACTCACGATAGACAGTGAGATGAATAAAAGAATGACTCTTGAAAATATTGGTCTCTAGTTGATAATCTCCAGCATGTTCAGTTGTGATGTCTGTGATGGTCAGAGATCCAGTTTGATTGTCCAGCTTCAGTCTGTCTCTGAATCTCCCATCAAGAACATCATCATGTACAGTGATTCTGTCGACCTGTTTATTGATTTCAGCTATTAAAGTGTCTTTATACCCAAACCTCCACTGAATCTGATCATCATCCTTCATTTCAGTAAGAGGAGAGTTTAGAGTGACTGAATCTCCCTCCTTCACAAACACTGTATCATCGAACACACACAGAACAAACAGAAACAGGTTCATCACAGATTTATACAGTCATTTACAAAAGTAAATGGTTTTGAATGAATATCATCATTAAACAACAGAAGAAAAATGGAGTTTGGATTAATAATTTTATCTTTGTGCTGATTATAGTATAAAACAGGTGAAACTGATATTTAACTCACCAGTGACAATGAGACTGAACCTCTTTCTGACACGGTTGGTCTGTAGTTTATAATGTCCAGCGTGTCTCATTGTGATGTTTGTGATGGTCAGAGATCCAGTTTGATTGTCCAGCTTCAGTCTGTCTCTGAATCTCTCATCAAGAACATCATCATGTACAGTGATTCTGTCGTCCGTTACATTGATTTTAGCTATTAAAATGTTTCCAAATCCAAACTTCCACTGAATCTCATCATCATCCTTCATTTCAGTAAGAGAAGAGTTTAGAGTGATTGAATCTCCCTCCGTCACTGACACTGACTTCTCTTCATAACCAAACACGCCTGAAGAACAGAGTTTTTCACAGATTAAAATCACTTGATGTTGGTCTGGTGAAGCTTCACTAAAATCGAGCGCAGCGTTAGTTCAGTCAGGCCACGTAGGCATAGTGCTGCGACCACCTGACGCGGTCAGCTGTCAAATCGCTCCAATCACTATCATTCTCCTATTAGACACGGGACATATATTCGTGGCATTGCTGCTCGGTAAGTATGCTCAAACTGCTCCCTCCCTCCCCATTATAAGCATGAGCATATTACTGTGCACCTTCTGGTTGTCATCTTCTTTTGTTTCAGATCACCAAGGCTTTCAAGTCCCGGCTGGCATGGACCTCACTGCTGAGAGACACTCATTCTCATAACCAAGCTACAGTATAGACGTCCCACTGCCACATCTACACAATTACCCCTCTGTTCGCTTTTAAAGACATTACTAAAGTGTCATAATTGTCTATGTATTTCCAAGCTGATGGTTCCAGGGAGTTAATGTTAAAGCTCTTGTATGTTCAATTAATTTTGGACCAAGAACCCCCTTAAGGAACCATACCACCAAAGATAACTTGTGTTTCAATAAACTCAAAGTAACTTGCCAAAGTGGTCCTGTCTGAAATACTTTTATTCATTTAAATGTGACATGAATAATATTCAGCAGCAGTACAAAAAAAAAGATGATGAAAGAAAAGAGAAAAAGATTATATATGGAACATTAACTAAAAAAGAAACTTAACTGTAACACGTTCTGAACATGAACATTGTTCTGTTTAGGTTTAGTTTTCTCTGTTTCCATTTGCCTGTGTTCTCTATCATTAGTTCATTAATCCCAGACCTGTTTCTGTTCTTCCAATGATCTCCCTGTTATTTAAAGCCTGAGTTGTGTTCAGTTCATCGTCCGGTATCATCTATGTTACGTGGTTGTGTTTCTCCTCATGATTCTCCTGTGTATTGTGAGGATTATTAGATTAAAGTTATTTCCTGAGTCGTGCGCTTCACTACAGCCACCGTCGCTGACACTAACACTGAATGTTAATCTTCTCTAACTAATTTAATCAGTAATTTATCACATGGTACCAGAACAGACACAACTGAAGCCATAAAAACACATTTAAAACTCACCATCCAGATGCCACAAACAGAGAGCAAAACTAACTTGAGGAACATTTTCTTCATCGGTTCACTGAAAAGCCCACGATAGTAACTCTTAAAATGTCTGAAAACCCTCAGATTGATCTGAAACACACTGAACTGTGATATTTATCTGGTTGTGTGTGAATCCTCCCCACCCTCAGTTAGTTTCCACTCACACATCCGTCTCCTTTAACATCACGAAAATCAACATGTTTTTGCTGATCTTACATTTTCAAATGAATTCTGGGCCTGAATGAAACTAACAGCAGAAGAGTGAAATATTGGACTAGATATCTGAATCTACTGGTGTGTTATTAGTGTGAGCTGTCAATCATATTTGACCTCTGACCCGTGACTCTTATTTGACTGTTGATGGATTCACTTTATTTCAGTGTAAAGATGTTTTGTGTGGAGTGGAAGATTGTGATCTTATTAGCAGGAGAGAAAATGAAGAAACGCCTCAGCCACAAACTGCTGACACGCGAATCACCCACACACATCCAGCAGAAGCTGTTTATCCACCAACAGATCAAACCAGTCACACTGATGGTTGAACAGATAAAATAAAAGAGAAAAACCACTGCAGCATCCATTTTGACTCAAAAGCCAGTAAATCACATGTATAATATTTGCCTGTGTTTTACAACAAAATCCATGAGTGAACATTAATGCAAATATACAGTAACCTGTAAATGTAATCGTTCATTTGGAAAAATATCATTTGGTTACCAGTTTTGGTTTAACGTTTTGGTCTTTCAAAAATTTGATGTGAAATGTTTGAGTTCATAATCAGATTATTTGCTTTTGATTGCAGACTTTTGTATTTTTGCTGAGCAAAATAACTCTTTTGAAACTCTAACATGTGAGTTTACCTTGGTCGTTTCATCTGTTTCAAGTGTAGATTTGCTACCAAAGTGCGGAAATGATTTCTGATAGTAATCTTTCTTTTGAAAGCCACATTTCTGGCATTTCTAATGCTGCGTTCACACCAAACGCGAATAGAGCGGCAAATTCGCGTCTACCGCGTCTAGTTTGCCGCTTGAACATTTTGAATGCATTCGCGCGTCTAGAGCTAAATAGACGCGCGTAAAAAACAAGCGTTTGAAGCGAAATTGACGTGCGTCCGAGGCGAAATCCGCTTCTTGTGGGAGGGGCAAGTGCTAGGCGGTTGTCTGTTTGCAAGATGGCTAATGTTGATCGTGCGTTCATCGAGAGAGCTACCGCTTTGTATTTGCTCTGGAGAGCAGAACAGCGGCGTAGGGGTCAGTGTCGCGGGAAGGCCGCGGGTCGATAAACGTGTACGTGACTCAAAAGTGAAATGTGTATTTACAACTTACCAGGTAGCCCAATCTCCTCACCGACACTCTTCCAAGCGAGGTCCTTTTTATTCCTGTCTGAAGTATGAACTTGTGTCATAAATCTCTGGGTGACTGCTCACTGATAATATCAGTCGTTCCTCCATTTTGAATGAGTGACTCCGGGCGGGCCTGCCGCCACAGCAGCAAGCAGGCTCCTGATTGGTTAACGCGGTCCAAAGTTCAAATTTTTCAACTCGGGCGTCAGACGCGAATTCACGTCAAACGCGTAAATGCACAAAAAGCACCATTCGTGCGTAACGCGCATATCGCGCGAAACACTCAATTTGCGGCATTCGTGCGAATGAGGGAATTCGCGTCTTCCGTGCTGCGCTAAACGCCTCATTCGCGCCGCGAGACCTCCAGACGCGTGTAAACGCGTCTTTACATTGACTTAACATTGAAATCATTTGCGCCAGACGCTCTATTCGCGTTTGCTGTGAACACAGCATTAAACCGCTTTTTTGCATCTTAAAAAAGTCTCTAAATTACAGCATTTGCTCTCAATATCAGATACAGAAAAGTTAATCCACAGAGTGTCAAAAAGATCGCGACAGCTCGAGAGACATCCATGGTCTCACTCCGGTGTATGGGAAAAGTAGTCAGTCACTCCTTGTGTTTGAAGAAAAACAGGTGAGCCGAGGGATAGCACAAAATTACATAAATCTCTAAAATTATTACGCAACAGGCTAATGTGTGTGAAGTGAATGGGTGTAAACTGAGCACACCACAAACAGCGTGGCTATTTGATTTATGTATCTCAGAAATCATAGCTTTGTCAAAACTATTCTAATACATCAATAAAATAGTGCTGTGCCAAAGCATATTCATGGAAAGTTGCTCCTGGAAGGAATAAGTGTGGTAGGACAAGGTGTACAAGTGAATGACTGCAGGCTTGAGAAGATTGTCAGGCGAAGAGCTTCAAAAGAGCTTCTCTGATGGCAGTGCTTTTAGGTTCACCACCTGATGCCTGAAAAGCCTGGTGGGTACCTCGGGGCACATATCCAGGTCAGGGTCTCCGACAACATGATAGTGAGCCAGCCTGAGGCCCTGAATCTCTGAAGCTCATTCTGTCCATGCAAAGGTGCAAAGCAAAGCGGGACAGAGCAGAGCGAGGACTGGGTCTGCCTCCTCGAGGACAGCGCTTGCAGGTTCACCACCTGATTCCTGAAAATCATGGTGGGAACCTCAGGCACATATCCAGGTCAGGGTCTCAGAAAACATAAAAGTAGGCCGTCCTGAATTCCAGGCACGAGTTGTTGACCGAAAATGCCTGCAGGTCCCCCACCCTCTTGATTGAAGCCAGGATTTTTGAGCTCAGCTGACTGCAGAGATTTGAAGGGCTCACTTTGTAAGGTCGTAAGGACCAAAGAGAGATCCCAAGAGGATACAACATGAGGGCGAGGAGGATTTAGTCTTCTTGCACACCTAAGGAACCTGATGACGAGGTCGTGTGGCGACAGCGGCAACATGCACTTTCAGGGTGGAGGGAGACAGCCTTCGCTCCAACCCTTTATGCAAGAAAGAAAGCATGACACTGATCGGGCATCTCCGGGGGTCTTTCTGGAGAGAAGAACACCACTTGATGAACAGGTTCCACTTCAAAGTGTAGGCATGCCTTGTAGAGGCATGAGAGCTCGTCGGCTGCACGACTGAGCCCGCCCAGGACGAGAATGGCGTGAAGTATCCTCAGATGCTTCTGACTCCATAAGAGGAGATGGCAGTAGAGTTTCAACATGCGACAGGATCATAGACCACCTTGATGGCCGATGTACACAACAGTCGCAGTGTTGTCTGTCCGGACAAGTACGTGCTTGTCATGTAAAAAGCTGTTTGAAGCGGTGCAGAGCAAGCCATACTGCTAGCAAATTGAGGCAACTGATATGCCAATAGTGAGATCTCAATTCATCCGTACGTCAACGTGACATCGAATGTGACCAACTGAAAGGGAATATTATAACACCCCAGACTTTAGTTCTATGATTAATGCTTATTCAATATCACTATGTCAGGTGTACCAAACAATCATTAAACAGAAGAATTATATCTTACAGTTTTTGTGGGAAAAGTCCTCTCTATCAGAAATCTCTTGAGTCAAGAAGTTCCAGATGCCAAAGATCAAAACTTTATTGCTCCAGTCAACAAAGCCGAGATGCCAGCTGAACAACTAACATTTGTCTATTTGACAAACAAACAAATAAACAATTTGTTTTTGTTTTAATTTTGGGGCCTTATTCTAACACTGATAATAGTATTATTTCTCACAATGTGACGTGGATAAAACACAAAATGCAACAAAAATAGTAATAAAACCCATTTTTTCAAGTGTTCAAGAGTTGGATATCGTTTCAGCCAGTATATAACTGAATATGTCCATATGAATCTATTTACAGTTTGATTTTCTAATAACTTGATTGTAGTTATTAAAAGATCAAACTATAGATAGGCAGAACTTACTGTCATGTCTGAAAACAAAACAGGGTTCACACACTGTCTAAATATGTTCACGATGGTCCATTTCTGCAAATAATAAGTATAAACTATATATAATCGCATTTTAGTAAGATATAAGTTAACGCTGAACCATGTTTTTTTCTTATTTGCATCATTCGATATTTGAGTAAGTTAAAACCCAGTACTTAGGTTTAAAAGTGTAATTCGGCAATTTCTCTCCAAAAAATCTCACCAGTGCATTTACCATTTCAATCCAATGTCCATTTCCTATTAAACTAAATCAGTCTGCAAATGCCTGAATAAAGATGAATATAGTGTTGTATCCGATTAAAACTATTCAGAAATAACATCATAAAATGCTTAAACCATGTAAAGTGTATTTTATCGATGTGTAAATATACACAAAATTTCTGAACCGCTCAACTCACCTCAGAAGACACAAACGCGCTTACTGAATGGGGAACAGCATTATGATAGTGGTGGCGAGAATGAAGTGATTGAAGTTCATGATGGGAAAGCAAGTGAGATGGGAGGAGTGCCATCTGGTGGCGATCATGGGTACTCCAGCTGGTAGATGGAACATTATGACAGATTTTATTTGACATGCACAACACTGTTAAGCATGCTGTTTACTTCAGGATGATTTCATGTTGAAGAACTGCTAGCAAAGTAAATTATTCACATAATGTTCTGTCTCTTAAAATGTAAGCAAGTAAAAATGTCCGCATTATCAAATATGTCTAAAGTCTCTCGGGTAAAATAAACTGTTTCCGTTGTACCAGGAGAGAGTCACATGACTCACATTCACCACTCACATACACAATCTGCATTGTAAAAAGCACTATATAAATAAAGGTGAAAGGTGACTTTTCACAGCAGTGAACAAACTGACTAAACTTCCCTCCATCACTGACAATGACTTAACTGCATCTGAATCACCAAACACACCTGAAGAACAAACACAAGACTCGGCTCGTCAGGGGAGGCACAGCCTACCCAAAATGTTTAGGTGAAAACGGGATAAGGATGATTTAATGTTAATAAAATTCCAAGTTATTTGGAAGTTAATTCCGTGTCTCAGAATGTGTATTTACTGTTTGCAATTTCACCTCTGTAAGTGTAACCACTGCGCCCTTCCCCAAATGTGCCAAATCTGCGAAAAGCAAGTCTGAGGGGATACAGAAGAGGAGGCAAATCCATAGCCGGACACTTGTGCCTCCCTTGGTAAAAAAAAAAAAAAAAATGCCAATCATAGGCTGAATCCCAAATGGCACCCTAAACAGTCTGTGTTCACACTTTCGTGACATAATGCCTCTTTGACTGCCGGGGAAAGTCCTGTGTAGCTCGCAAACTCGCAGGCTCAGCTGAAGTATGCATCGAAGGTGCATAACGGCCTCAAAGGGGGAGCTCGCAAGCACCCTTTTGAAACCTAAAGGCAGGAACACACCAAGCCGACGATCAGCCGTCGGGCAGTTTTTGTTCGCCGGCCGACTAAGTTTTCTCAGTGTGTTCTGCACCGTCGGCTGAAGTTGGTCCTCGTCTGATTTTTTTCCGGCGTCGTTCCGTCGGGCCATCTGATCATTCTGATTGGCTGTTCAGCTACTGCCACTTGCTGGTACAGAAAGGCATTTCATCTTACACAGGTGCAGAACGGACGTGCTAATTGGCTGTCGAGCATCGTTTTGGTGTGTCAGGGCAACTTTGGACCCAGACGCTGCAGACGTGAACCAACCCCAGTATCAGTGGCCTCAGGTCTCAGTTAATTTAAAATAAATGTGCTTTTTCTAAATGGAATGGAATTGATTCAGGTCGGGTACAGATTTTAGGACCCGAAAAGATCTCTAGTACTTTGATCTTCCAATTACTATTTTTAAAACATTATAGACACAAATCCCATGTTTCTGTAGTATGAACTATTAAATATGTTTGATTAAATCCACAATTATCTAACATAACATTACTGTGTCATGTTTTGTGAGGATGCAGCGTCTGAAAGTGCAGGATCTGAAGATGAACTACTTACTGTGGTTGTAATTTCTATGACACTGTAGAGAAGACAATCGAGTGAAACTCTTCCCACATGCAGTGCAGTGATACGGTTTCTCTCCCGTGTGGATCCTCTCATGGTTTTTCAGATGTGCTAATTGCTTGAATTTCTTGTCGCAGTGTGAACACTTGTAAGGTTTCTCTCCAGTGTGAATCATCTCATGTTTCTTCAAATGTGCTGACTGACTGAATCTCTTGTCGCAGTGTGAACACTTGTAAGGTTTCTCTTCAGTGTGGATCCTCTCGTGTTTTTTTAGGGTTCCTGAATGAGTGAAACTCCTGTCACAGTGTGAGCACATATAGGGTTTCTCTCCAGTGTGAATCCTCTCATGGTTTTTCAGGTTTCCTGAATCACTGAATCTCTTGTCACAGTGTGAACACTTGTAAGGTTTCTCTCCAGTGTGGATCCTCTGATGCCGTTTCAGTTCTTTAGCTCTAATAAAAGTCTTCCCACACTCAAAGCACATATGAGCTCTTACACCAGTATGTATGTTCTGATGATCTTTTAAACTTTGCAGATGTGAAAAACTCTTTCCACACAAAGAACATGAATGTGGTTTCTCCTGTGAATGAACTGTCTGGTGAATCTTTAAGCCTGAAGCCCTCAGAAAAGTTTTACCATACTGATCACATGTGAACGGTTTCTCTCCAGAATGAGCTCTCGTGTGAACATCAAGATTATATTTGCATGTCAAACTCTTTCCACACTGAGTGCAGGTGAAAGATTTCTGGGATCTTTTTTCCTTTGGAAATTTCTTTTCAGTTTGAGAGCGACTTAAAGTTTCTCCTGCAGTTTTGACATGATGTTTCTCCTCCTCCTCACAAAGCACTTCATTCTCCTCATTTTCTTTAATCAAGTCTGAAATGAAAGTAAAAACATTTTTTATATTTAAGTATATTTTTAAAAAACAAAGAAATGTGAAAAGGACATAAAAGTGATGTAACAGTGTATAATAAACACCAACCTCTTTGTTCTTCAGTGTGTTTCATTCTGCAGTGTTCTGGATCTCTCATCTTCTCACTGTCCTTCAATAAACTCTGTCTTTGCAGATTTCAGCTCTTCCTGATGGTTTGATGCTCGTCTTCACTTGTAGGCTGATGGGAATATATTCCAGCATTTATTGGTGAATTGCAGTGGGAGGAGCTTCACTGAAGGAGGAGGAGCAGATCTGACAAAAGAAGAAATCACTTACTGACTAAATGTTTTTATATTTATTCACACGTTTTAAGTATTTATGTTCACCTATCTCTAAGTAAATTAATTGCAGTGTTTTTTATTAATTCACAAATTCTCTTTTTATTTCTAAGAATTTTATCCACACATTTTAATCCTACATTCTATCTTAACTCCTATTACCATATGAGAGTAAACAAAACAGAAAAATACATTTACAAATTTGCAAGAAGCAAATAAACCACCAATTGAGTTTAATTTAACAGATATATTTGTGTTTTGGTTTTGTGTTTTATAAGAAACATAGTTTATCACAGATTAACAAAATAAATGCAGTTATGAAACTTACCTTATCTTGTAAATGTCACAAAAACTGATCGTTTCGTTTGCTTAAGTCTGTTGACACCAATGAAATGATCTTAATGTGGCAATTTACAGATCTGAAGACATGAGTATAATAAATGAGGTGAAAACAGGATTTATTGACATTAAGTAAAGATGCTTTTCAGATGCTCTGATAATAGTGATGATCCATAGACTATCAATACTCATTAAACAAGACATTCAGGATCAGAAGCAGATCATCTCACTTTATTCTAAGTATTTGCTTAAACTTATTGTTTGAGTCAGAATATATGCTGAAAAAGTGCTATACAAAAGTGCTATAATATTACTATTATTTCTCAAATGACAAACGAAAAACAGTAATATAAAGACAGACACTAATGACACCCATCTTTATCAAACGTTGTAATTTGTAGATAAGACTCTAAATATTAATTTGATTTCCTAATAACTACATTCATGACAATCAAGTAACGTTAATTAGCTTGCTAACCTAACGTTAACGTTTTGTGAAGAGAAACAGGCAAAAAAAAAAAAAACTTGAATAGCGTCGAATCGGTTGAAAACCATTCAGAAACGACACATTAAAAATGTTGCTGAAACAAACGATGTAAAGTTTATTTTAGAGATACGCAAAACAGCGTTAACTGTTTACCTCAGAAGACGATGCAGCCTGAACTCAGGGAGCGCGCACGCTAGTGATGACGTCATCGAAATCGGGTGTGCCGCAAATACAGACTTTTTTTTTCTTATAGACTTTTTTTCTATTTATTATTATACATTACAGGCCAACATATGTAAAAACTAATAACTTTAAAAGACAGAAATAAATGACAACACTGCCATGCACTAACATGAAACAACAAACTAGATATAATTAAAAGAAAGAAAAAAAAAAAGAGAAGAAAAGAAAATCATACATACACTGTAGGGTGTTAAACAAATTCATACTGTTTAAACAGGTCAAATAGTTTCCTGGCATTGCAAGTTTTATCTGTTTTTAAAGCATCAATACAGAATTTATTCCTCTGAATATTAGATCCAATACACTGGGGTGCAGTTCTTAACACTATATTTGTGAATAAAATATTTAAATATAATCAATAGACAATTTATAACAAAGTCCACATTCTTGTCCTTCAAATGTATTAATATACTAATATTACTTTTATTTATCAAATGAAACTCGACAATGTTATCTCCGCAAGATGAGATTATCAAACAGTAGATAAAAATGCACCAAATACTGTTTAAAATAGCAAAAATCTATTAAAAACACATCAAAAGGTATTTCATGCTTTTAGATGTAACTAAAATGATTTATTCTTGATGCAAGAAGAGTCAGCAGACAGTAAATTTAATACAAAAAGTAGAAACAAATGACATCTCTCTTTCTTTATTAATTATCAAGATAGCAAAGCATCTCAAAAGAATAAAAGTGAAGGCCAGTTGAAAAGCTACATGACAGTATATCTTACATCTGCATTTTCTTACACAATCAATGAAGATCAGGTCACTACTTGTAAAAACACATAAAAGTGTAAATAAACTACAAATGATACATATTATAAGATAACTGAACATAAAATGAAACTCCTAATAATGCATAATATAATTTATATCATTAAGCAAAATGAATAAAACTTTTAGGTATTGTCCATCTTTGAGTTGATCTGAATCTCACAGTTGAAACTGCTGGTCTTGAAGATGAACTTTACTCACAATAGGCACGTTTTAGTTGCCTTGAACTGAGCTCAAGTGCGATTATTCTTGAGATTCTGTTTGCATGTGAAACTCTCTCCACACTGACGGGAGGAGAAACATTTATCATCAGTTTTGACATGATGATGTTTCTCCTCTTCACTCTACTCCATCAGGTCTGAAACGAAAAATGTTACATTAGAAATAAAAAAAAACAACAACTCAGAAATGTAAGTGAAAAGATACAAAAAAGTGAACATGAACGGCTACACAAAATTATAAGCATTTTGATGCCATTTTATAAATACATGAACGAGGTACACTGATCTTCCAATTATCATTTTTAAAACATTATAGACACAAATCACATGTTAGTGAGAACTATTAAATATGTTAGATCAACTGGGCAATTATCTAACATAATATTAACATTTAAAAACTACAAAAAAGTGCTACAGTTCTGACAGTCTTTTTAATAAATGGATATTTAATTAATTTTTTTAATAAACAGTATTTTTTTTTTTTCCGAAAATGACCGATCGTTTTCTCTAGATAAGACCCTCATTCCTCGTCTGGTATTGTTTAAAGCCCTTTGAAGCTGCAATGAAACTAATTTTGACCTTCAACTGTTTGGAGGCCATTGAAGTCCACTATAAGGAAAAAATCCTGGAATGTTTTCATCAAAAACCTTATTTCTTTTCAACTAAGAAAGAAAGACATGAACACTTGGATGACATGGGGGTGAGTAAATTATCAGGAAAATTTTATTTGAAAGTGAACTAATCCTTTAACTGAACACCCTTCCCTCCTCAAAAAGAAGTGAGCCTAGAGCACAACACTTTAAATTTCAGACCTTCAGAGTGACAACAATCAAACAGGCCATTAAGTGAAGCTTGGGCAAAGCGTCACTGGCTAATGAATCGAGTGGTGCAGGTACAACATCAGAACCTGGAAGACTGTGGTATACGTTTAACTTGACGATACTTTGACTTTTTTTTCTACAACATAAACTGCACACACTCACACCCCAAACGTTATTACTTATTAAACCTACATTTTCAAAAATAAACATAACTGCTTTACAATTTGCATTTACTTTGTAGAACAAAATGTCAAAATATCGTCAAGTTATGCTTACTACAGACCTTATTTTACTCATGAATTTAAAAAAATGATTATAAAACCCCATAGGAAAATCTTGAAGGAACAAGCAAATTAGTCTTCCGTATTCGGACGTCATACCTGCACCACTATATTGACGTGATGGCATTCGAGCTTCAGAAAATTAGTCACACCGAGGTGTTCCTATAGCATCAGTGACGCAGTGTAGGGGAAACATGAAAGGTTTGAAACGATATAGTCCACATTTGAAGTGGATCAAAATAGTTAATCAAGGTAATTAATAATTAGGACAACTTTGACAAAAGGGTTTGATCCATTTCAAATGTAGAATATTGTAGTTTTAAAAACAAAGAACAAATTAAAAATAAACCTTCTACTTTCCTCAATAAAAATGTAAACAAATTACAACTGATACATATGCATAAGTCACCTTTATTTATATAACACTTTATACAATACAAAGAAGCTTTACAGTGTTAACAGAAAAATTATGCATTTCAGCTTGAAGTCAGTTCAGAGTAGATTCAGGTCCAATGTAAAGATCAATTAATTACTGAATTAGTTAATTTAATCTATAAACCAGTTCTTCAAAAAATAAATTGATTTCATCATCCAGCTCAGTTCAAGAAAATCGAACATAAAATTGAAGCATAATGATATAATTTATATCAAAATGATATACAAGAATAAAACATTTAGATGAGGTTCTTTGGGAAGGAACTCCATCTTTGAGTTGATCTGAATCTCACAGTTGAAACTGCTGGTATTGAAAATTAACTTTACTCACTGAGACAAATTTAAATGTTTCTTTGCCTGTCAATCATTGTGGCTGGTTAGGACAGATTTAGGGGCCTTTTACATGACACCATTATCAACTAAAAACTGAATACTTTTTTATGTGTTTTGGCAGTTCATTTACATGGCGGCATAGAGGGTAGCGCTGTTGCCTTACAACAACAAGGTCACCAGTAGCCAGAGTCCTTTCTCTGTGGGGTTTGCATGTTTTTTTTTTTTCAGGTAGGTCTAACAGTAGTATCCAGGTAAGAAACTGAATAAAGAAACAAAGTTACATTTAAAATAACACTGGATAATCATTGTAAAAATTAAATACAGAATAACCAAATTTACACAAGTCAAAGGATTATTTCACTTTCAAATGAAAATTGGCCCAACATGTACTCGCCCTCAAGAGCAATTAGTGATTTTCACTTTGTCTTTTGTTGTTTGATTAATATTAACAACATAGAGAGTGGCATGTTTATTAGGCTGCTGTCCCTTTAAGACCTGACACATGACACATTCTTCCTGAACTGTTTATGACTGTTTACCAAGATGGGCCTTGTGACATTATTTTGTATTTGACCATTAAAAAGCAGTGAAAAGAGATAGTTTTAACACTTGTATGTCATGTTTGCGAGGATGCAGCTTCACTGTATCTGAAGATCTACTTACTGTGATTTTTTTTTGCATGCCTGCTTAGAGAAGATGAACGAATGAAGCTCTTCCCACATACAGTGCAGTGAAATGGTTTCTCTCCAGTGTGGACCAACTCGTGTGTTTTCTTATATGCTGACTGACTGAATCTCTTGTCGCAGTGTGAACACTTGTAAGGTTTCTCTCCAGTGTGAATTCTCTGGTGCCGATTCAAGCCTAAAGTGGTAATAAAACTCTTCCCACACTCAGAGCACACGTGATTTCGTACACCAGTATGTCTATTCTGATGTTCTTTTAAACTGTACAGATGTGAAAAACTCTTTCCACACAAAGAACATGAATGTGGTTTCTCCTGTGAATGAACTTTCAGGTGGACCTTCAGGCCTGAAGCCCTCAAAAATGTTTTGCCACACTGATCACATTCATGCAGTTTCTCTCCAGTGTGCTTGTTTATGTGTTCCTTAAGGGTTCCTCGTTGTCTAAAACTCTCCACACCGATCACATGTGAACGGTCTCTCTCCAGTGTGGATCCTTATGTGATCCTTGAGATTCTTTTTGAGTGTGAAACTCTTCCCACACTGATCACATGTGAACCATTTCTCTCCAGTGTGGATCCTCATGTGTTCCTTAAGGTGTGATTGTTTACTAAAACTCTTCCAACACTGATCACATGTGAACGGTTTCTCTCCAGTGTGGGTCCTCATGTGAATTTTGAGACTCTGATTGTATGTGAAACTCTTTCCACACTGATCACATGTGAACCGTTTCTCCAGTGTGGATCCTCATGTGTTCCTTAAGGTGAACTTGTAGTCTAAAACTCTTCTCACATTGATCACATGTGAACGGTTTCTCTCCAGTGTGAATCGTCATGTGAACCTTTAAAGTCTGTTTGTATTTGAAACTCTTTCCACACTGACAGCAAGTGAAGCATTTCTTTTTAGGTAAAGAAACACTTTCAGTCTGTGAGTGAATTTGTTCTCCAGTTTTGTCATGTTTCTCCTCCTCTTCACTCTCCTCATTCTTCAGCATTACATCTGAAATTAAAGTAAATAAAAAAAATCAGAGAATGTGACATGAAAGTAGCAACAGCTACATTAAATTATCATCCTTTTGATGCAGTTTTATAAATCTCTTTCCATGTATGAGGTACATTGATCTTCCAGTTATTACTTTTAAAACATTCTCAGCACAAATATGTTTCTGTAGCAAAAACTATTAAATGTTTGATTAACTCCATAATTATTTAGCATAATATTAACATTAAAAAGGCCCTTTCACACATGACATGACAACGGTACCACTGCGTTATTAAACCCATTTATTTCAATGGTTTGCACCGCGTGAGGACGGTTTGTTGCTGCGTCGACCAAAGCACATGCAAGCGGAGCGCACCATTGACTTGAGCTTGCAAAGATGCTGCAGATCTTTCGTAGCTGCGCTATGTGACGATTACTTGCGCGGCCAATAGAAACAGGGCATCAAATGACTAGACATATAGAACTCCCGCTAAAACTATTGAAAACTCTACTTTGCTCTGGCCAGTGTAGTGCAAATCGCTTTCATTGCTGATGTATTTCCTCCTTGGCACTGTTTTAATACACACCTGAATGCTGCAGACCAGCAAAATAATTATAAATAAGGATATTTTTCTTATGAAATGCCTTTATTATCCCTCTGGAGCCATATGGATTACTTTTATGATGGATCATCCATCCATCCACCCATAATTTTTTGGGCTTCAAAATATAAGTTACCTTTACTTCCCATTTCAAAGTTGGGAAGAGCCAGGATATTTTTTTTAACATAACTGTGTTCCGCTGAAAGAAGAAAGTCATATACACCTAGGATGGCTTGAGGGTGAGTAAATCATGGGATAATTTCATTTTTGGGTGAACTAACCCTTTATGACCTGCCAAGGACCACATGATTCTTTATTATACATAAAACAATAGAATCCAAAAGGGTGTACTTTCTTTTTCACATGATGGTAGAAAGTGTCCCATTTCATTTATTGATTTAAAAATGTTTTTTTTCTTACTAGAAACACTAAATCTGATGAACTGCTTTATAACCTTATTGTTCTTCAGCCTCATGAATGAAGAATCAGGAATAAACACCCAACCTCTTTGTTTCATTCTGCAGTGTTCTGGATCTCTCATCTTCTCACTGTCCATCAATAAACTCTGTCTTTGCAGATTTCAGCTCTTCCTGATGGTTTGATGCTCGTCTTCACTTGTAGGCTGATGGGAATATTCCAGCATTTATTGGTGAATTGCAGTGGGAGGAGCTTCACTGAAAGAGGAGGAGCAGATCTGTAAAAAAAAAAAAAAATGCAAAATGAGCTGCAGTTTTTGTCTCCCCATCTTCAGAAGAGGGTGTAGCACTATGCGCTTTAACAAAATGACATACGCACACAAATACGGATAAAACGTTAACTATGCACTATAACGACATCACATTTATGTGAGGGGTACTGTCGTGTCATGTTCAATGACTTATTTGCTCTAATAAATTCATATGACAACTTGCATAATATAAATTTCTTTATTTGCATAATTTACACAGACAATGATCAAAAACGATTACAAATAAACTTAAAACTGATGTTTATCAAAAAATAAACTGTGCCAAGATGTATTAAATATCACATACTAAATCTCCAGATGATGTGCATAGATGTATTACATTGCGAAAAGTTTTGGGACGCCTGTCTTTACGTGCATATGAACTTTAATGACATCCCATTCTTAATCCATAGGGTTTTATATGGAGTTGGCCCACCCTTTGCAGCTATAACAGCTTCAACTCTTCTGGGAAGGCTTTCCACAAGGTTTAGGAGTGTGTTTATGGGAATTTCTGGCCATTCTTATAGAAGCTCATTTGTGAGGTCAGGCACTGATGTTGGTGAGAAAGCCTGGCTCACAGTCTCCGCTCTAATTCATCCCAAAGGTGTTCTGTCGGGTTGAGGTCAGGACTCTTTGCAGGCCAGTCAAGTTCCTCCACACCAAACTCACTCATCCATGTCTTTATGGACCTTGCTTTGTGCACTGGAGCACAGTCATGTTGGAGCAGGAAGGGTCATCCCCAAACTGTTCCCACAAAGTTGGGAGCATGAAATTGTCCAAAATGTCTTGGTATGCTGAAGCATTAAGAGTTCCTTTCACTGGAACTAAGGGTCAAGCCCAAACCCTGAATAACAAACCCCCTCCAGCAAACATTACACTTGGCACAACATTACACAGGCAAGTACCGTTCTCCTGGCAACCGCCAAACCCAGACTAATCCATCGGATTGCCAGACAGAGAAGCGTGATTGGTCACTCCAGAGAACACGTCTCCACTGCTCTAGAGTCCAGTGATGGCGTGCTTTACACCACTGTATCCGACGCTTTGCATTGCACTTGGTGATGTAAGGCTTGGATGCAGCCGTTCGGCCATGGAAACCCATTCCATGAAGCTCTCTACACACTGTTCTTGAGCTAATCTGAAGGCCACACAAAGTTTGGAGGTCTGTAGCTATTGACTGCAGAAAGTTGGCGACTTATGTGCACTGTGCGTCTTGTAGCTTTTCTGAGCTTTGTGAGCTGATGCTGGGGATTCCTGGCTGTCCAGCCTGTGAGGTTCCTGAGGATTCGAAGGGAGTTTCCCAATGCCCAGGGCAACTATGTTGGTTTTCGACCACCTATAGATCCCTGCTGGAGATGGCGTCCTCCTTCTCAGGTCGGTCGTACTCTCCACACAATGGAGGTGGTATGGGGATCCTCAAGACATTTTCCATGTATGGTGCAGGATCCACAAAGACTTGATCAAATATGAGGTCCAGCAGGTCATCCACATATCCTGTGCAAAATGATTTTTTTTATTTGTAAATAGTTCTGACATTCCTTGTAAGGAAAAGTGCAATAAAAGTAATGTACATTTCTATTATATAAGTAGTAAGTAAGTAAACTCTGGTTATACATACTGAAAGTTGCTTGTGTCTTCACTTCTCTGGCCCTGTATTCTCCCTTCTTGGCCTTTGGAAAGGTCACTTTGAACTGCGGTTGACCTGCTGTTGTTGTGGCTCGAGGACGCCCGATATTCTCATTGTAATGTAGTGCAGCCAGGTACAGTCTGAAAGCAAAAAATATATTTTCAGCATACCATGACAACGGTGTATTCAAATGTGAATTTAATTTTACAACAACTACATTACCTGCACAACATTCCCAGAAATGGAAAGACCACATTTTTGGGTGCAAACCGCAGTATGACACTGTGGAAAACCTCAATGTTACAGGTCTGGTGGTGAGGACTTAGCTTGGCTACATCCTTTAAAATTCTCTTGTTGGAGAGAACTTTCTCCAACTTGAAAAAAGCCAGAGATCCTAAATAATTGGAAATGTTATTCTATTGTACTAGTCAGAAAAAGGAATTGAATAAGCATTTAATTTTGAATAAAAAAAAGACATGCTGTATGCTGTTTTTTATTAGAAACTTCATTGCTTCTTCAGACAACTTACCAGCAACAAGCCACTTGTTTTTGTCTCGACTTTGCCTTGGTGGATGTAGACATACTGGAAAATTGGTGTCTTCCTGTGTGTGCTTATCTTGGACATGGTTCAAGATAGACGTCCATTTAGCCACTCTTTCAGGCCCATTGCTTGATGATGCAGCAGTCCAATGGATGTGATTTTTAATACTACGTAACCACTTATGTAGTTTTTCACACTCCTGCAACTTGCAAATTACCTCCAGCTTTTTTGAAATTCCTGGAGATTAAAATTTAATACAAGCTTAACAACACATAACGGGTGGTGGACGGAAAAAAATAAACAACAACTATGTGTATTTTTAATGGTGATGTAGAAACATCCTCTGTAACAATATTATCACACTTATTAGTCTGTAAAACTCTTGAAAATTATTTGAATGGTAGTAAGGTTACATACCTTTCTCTATGTGCCCGACATCATAGAATTGGTTGACATTGCGCTCCCTGAGGAATTTTTGTATTTGCGGATGTCGGTCAGTCACAATGCTGTCTAGAGTCACGCCATGAGCATCCAAAAAATCGAGACTTCTCTTCAAACCTTCCTTCACCATGTGACAACGTCCCGCAACTTCATTGCTCTGTCAAAGAAATGTAGTACAATGAGTTTTGGGGTAAAACCAATAAATAAAAACTCAAGTCTTCCCTCATGTTGCTACAAATGTTTCTGCTCTCTTACCTGGACGAGTTGTACATCAACCACGGTGTTTGTCTCCAGGTCCATCATTGTGTAACTGCCATACTTTGCAGAGTGCCCTTCACAAACATTGATACATAATCCCTTATTATGAGATACAGATGTGCAAAAAGACTATGAATTTTTTTCTTCTCAAAAAAAGGTCTAACTTTTCCCACAATATACCTGGTGAGTCTGCCCTCATTCTTCCTCCAACAATGACTTTTTCCCTTTGAGATATCTGCTGTAGCATCTCACCCTGCCAGATTCTCCATTTGTGAACAATAGCAGGCTCAATGCACATTCTTGAATGGTGACGAAAGGTGTCGTACCTGAAAAGTTGTAGCTTCATTGCTGCAAATATCTGACAACAGAGAGAACAGTGAAGTTGCTAAACATTATAGAAATACAGGTGCTGGTCATATAATTAGAATATCGTGAAAAAGTTCATTTTTTTATTGTAAATTATTTTTAAAAATTAAACTTTCATTTATTCTAGATTCTCTACATGTAAAGTAAAACTTTTCAAACGTTTTTTTTTTTTTTAATTTTGATGATTAGAGCGTACAGCTCATGAAAGTCCAAAATCCAGTATCTCAAAATATTAGAATATTTCCTAAGATCAATCAAAAAATGGATTTTCAAAACAGAAAAGTTCAAGTTCTTTAAAGTATGTTCATTTGTACACTCAATACTTGGTCAGCAGCACATTTTACAGCAAATGACTTGCTCCTACCACAAATTACAGCATCAGTGAAGTGTGGCATGGAAGTGATCAGCCTGTGGCACTGCTGAGGCACTATTGAGCCTTCAGATCATCTGTATATTGTGGATCGACTGTTCTCATCTTTCTCTTGAAAATATCCCATAGATTCAGGGGTCAGGCATGTTGGCTGGCCAATAAAACACAGTAATATCATGGTCAGCAAACCACTTGGAAGTGTTTTTGCACTGTGGGCAGGTGCTAAAGTCCTGCTGGAAAAGGAAATCAGCATCTCCATAAAGCTTGTCAGCAGATGGAAGCATAAAGTGCTCCAAAATCTCCTGGAAGATGGCTGCATTGACTTTGCACTTGATAAAACACAATGGACCAACACCAGCAGATGTCACGGCCCCCCAAATCATTACTAACTTCAGAAACTTCACACTAGACTTCAAGCAGCTTGGATTCTGCCTCTCCAGTCTTCCTTCAGACTCTGGGACCATGATTTCAACATGAAATGCAAAATTTACTTTTTTCTTTCAACCACTGTTCACTGTCCAGTTCATTTTCTCCTTAGCCCAGGTAAGATGCTTCTGACGTTGTTTCTGTTTCAGAAGTGGCTTGGTAGTCCTTTTCCTGAAGATGTCTGAGTGTGGTGACTCTTGATGCGCTGACTCCGGCTTCATTCTACTCATTGTGAAGCTCTCCCAAGTGTTGAATCGGCTTTACTTGACAGTATTCTCAAGCTTGTGGTCATCCCTGTTGCTTGTGCACCTTTGCCTACCCAATTTCTTCCTTCTAGTCAACTTTGCATTTAATATGCTTTGATACATCACTCTGTAAACAGCCACCCCATTCAGTAATGACCATCTGTGACTTACTCTCTTTGTGGAGGGTGTCAATGATTGTCTCCTGGACCATTGCCAAGTCAGCAGTCTTCCCCATTAGGGTGGTTTCAAAGAACAAGAGATACCCGGAATTTATACTGTAGGGTTGGTCATTTAATGAAACTCAAATGTAAATATTCTAATATTTTGAGATACTGGATTTTGGACTTTCATGAGCTGTACGCTCTAATCAACAAATTTTTAAAAAAAAACTTTTGAAATGTTTTACTTTACATGTAGGGAATCTAGTATAAATTAAAGTTTCATTTTTTAAAATAATTTACAATAAAAAAATGAACTTTTTCACGATATTCTAATTATATGACCAGCACCTGTAAATCATTAAACGTAATAATCTTTGTCATTGTATCTGTAACTGCAATGTGATTAATTATTTTATACTCAAGTACCTTTTCGATTGTGAAGAATGAAGCACCACAGAGATACACAGCAGCAGAAAGGTGAAGGTTGCCAGCTGGAGTACTGCCCATAATTGGCTGACTGTCCCATTTCCGTGAGAAATGACAGTGGTGGCAGAGTTGTTCCACACGTAGAAATGTCCCAAGCTTTTGTGATCGTACATGACAGCTTCGCTGACATACCGGGCACACCTCGAACAGTTCCATGATGCAGGTCTCATAGACAATATATTTACTTATGTTTTGCACTGGACTGGATGCTTGAGCTCTGAAAATGTATAAATGCATATAAGCAGAATATAAAGATGAAACAAAGATAATTCTAAACCATCTGCACATAATAGAAACTTACGACAAGCCTTTTGGCTCTGTTATGGATGTGTCTGCCTCTGCAGGGTCAAATGTGACATCAGTCTCTTGTGCTGTTAGTATAGAAGAGCATTCCTGCAGGGTATCTTCATCATCAAGGTCAAGACGAGGTCTCTTTGATGAAGTCTTGAGCTGTGTGGAAGTCATAACTGTTCCAACAGCTGTATGAGACACTGATGCTGTGCTAAGGTCAAAACTGGACACAGTTGTCTGGACACCTGGAATGTGTAATGCAGCAAAGATTTAGTGTTACGCCACGCCATTAATTAGGGAGATATAATGATATATGTTGATTGAATGCATTATCCACAGGCAAACATCAAGCTATATTGTAGTTATTATTTCATATATCAGATATATCATGGTCATGTTTTAATTATTGAAAGCTACGTATGATTTCTGAGTGTATGATAGACTGACGACTAGCGTCTAAGCGCTCATATGAATGCAAGGCATTACAATATTAGTCCTTTTATTCTAACCGAGTGCAACGTAAACGATTTTTACAGTTTTTTTCCTCTGGTGATTTGCGTTACATTACTTTTGTGTTACTTTTTTCCTCACCTGGGCTGGGCTTGCTTGTTGCTTAATAACAACAAAAAAGTTCTATTTTTGGCAAATCTTAAAGCCCTTTAACACAAAAAGTGAAATGAATAAGCCTTACGGGGCGTTCACACAAGACGCGACTTGCACGAATAAATCACACTATTCGCACATAGTTGGACGCTTGAACATTTTGAGTTTACTCATTCGAGCGTGAAATTCACTTCACAACAGACGCAAATTCATGTCATGAGAGGGGCTTCTTTGAGGCGGCTCCAGTCTCGTTTCTGCACACTTCCTCTGAATAAACATCAACTCGTCAGCGGGAAAGTAGTTGTAAAATACGGCGAATATGCTCAATTTGCCGGCTTTAGCTAGCTTGTAGTCTCAATATGTATATATATATATACAGGGAGTGCAGAATTATTAGGCAAGTTGATTTTCTGATCATATTTTTTTTCCAAGCACATTTTACCAATTCCAATCCACATCAATCTTAATAACTACTATTAATATTGTTTTTAATCATTTATAAGTGATATATAATTGTTCATGAAGGCTGGAAATGAAGAATGCCCTATATTCAGGTGTGCAGAATTATTAGGCAGGTTTTCTTTTACAGATAAAATGAGCCAAAAAAGAGATTTAACTCAGACTGAAAAGTCAAAAATTATTAAATACTCATGAGAAGGACGCAATACTAATGTAATACTAGAAATTGCAAAGTTAAAGCATGACCATTGGACAGTGAAATGCTCATTGGGTCAGCGGGGTCATACAAAAACAGCTGGAGAAGAAAAGACACGTTAACTGCAAAATAATTAAGAATTAAGGTGAAGAATTAAGTGTGAAACCATCAGGAACCCTTTAGTCTCCAGCGCCACCATTTCCCAGTACTGAAACCTACCTGGAGTCTTCAGAAGTGTGAGGTGTCAGGATCTCAGAGACTTAGGTTAGGTGAAGAATCCTAAAAAGCGACCTGCTCTTAATAAGAATCACAAGCTGAAGTGTTATAAAGTACATGAAGACTGGGTTTTTATAGGCCTTATAGACAGACAGCTTGAGAGTGACTCCTGAAGGACCAGCACCACATCCTCTTGTACCACTGTTTGAAGAATTTATCTTCCAGAATCTGGCAGTAAGTTTTGGAAGATCATTTAGTCCATCTCTGCAAGATGGACATTTCAGGATAAGAGATGGACTAAAAGTGAACTCCCACACCTTACTGCCAGATTCTGGAAGATAAATTCTTCAAACAGTGGTACAAGAGGATGTGGTGCTGGTCCTTCAGGAGTCACTCTCAAGCTGTCTGTCTATAAGGCCTATAAAAACCCAGTCTTCATGTACTTTATAACACTTCAGCTTGTGATTCTTATTAAGAGCGGGTCATTTTTTAGGATTCTTCACCTAACCTAAGTCTCTGAGATCCTGACACCTCACACTTCTGAAGACTCCAGGTAGGTTTCAGTACTGGGAAATGGTGGCGCTGGAGACTAAAGGGTTCCTGATGGTTTCACACTTAATTCTTCACCTTAATTCTTAATTATTTGCAGTTAACGTGTCTTTTCTTCTCCAGCTGTTTTGTATGACCCCGCTGACCCAATGAGCATTTCACTGTCCAATGGTCATGCTTTAACTTTGCAATTTCTAGTATTACATTAGTATTGCGTCCTTCTCATGAGTATTTAATAATTTTTGACTTTTCAGTCTGAGTTAAATCTCTTTTTGGCTCATTTTATCTGTAAAGAAAACCTGCCTAATAATTCTGCACACCTGAATATAGGGCATTCTTCATTTCCAGCCTTCATGAACAATTATATATCACTTATAAATGATTAAAAACAATATTAATAGTAGTTATTAAGATTGATGTGGATTGGAATTGGTAAAATGTGCTTGGAAAAAAAATATGATCAGAAAATCAACTTGCCTAATAATTCTGCACTCCTGTATATATATATATATATATAATATATATATATATATAATATATATAGCTCAAATTGAGTAAAGAGTGTTTTTTACAACTTACCAGATGGTCCAAACTCCTCACTCACTTTCTTCCAAGCAAGATCCTTTTATTCCAGTTTCTATAAAAGTACGAAGATGTATCGTACAGCGACAATGATTTTGTCCTCCATTTTTGTTTCAGATTTCAGCCTCTGCTCACTATATCGTAATCACGTCACTACTAGAGCAAGCTCCTGATTGGTTAACGCGGCGCGAATATTTGCCAAAGTTCAGATTTTTCAACTTGCACGATTTGTGCGAATCACACCATGTCATTTGTGTGAATCGCGTCATTCGTGCCGCAAGATATCTATTCGTGTCATTGACTTAACATGTAAATCACTCACGCTTAACGTTTCAGTCGCGTCTGGTGTGAGCGCACCATCAGGCTGAAGGAAATGCATATTTACGCCTGTACAGTAGAGGGCGCAGCTCAAACAAACATTTCAGCTGTGCTGCCATTCTAATCTAAAGTCCTTTTTCTTATTAGTATGGTTAAATTAGATCAATGGTTAATAAAGTGAGATTAAATACCAAAAGTATATTTATGTAAGTTAATATAGTTAATTATTACAGGTTTGCATAAAATTCTGAGATTGCATTTTACTTTTTAATCGTTTTGAGGAATACTGAATGTTTTTGTGCAAGTGAGATGAGTAAATGCCTGCTCACATTTAGTCTACTTGCGTTACTTATTTGAAAAAGTAACAGATATTCTGTTGTAAATTGAAAAAGTAATCCGTTACTTTACAACTTACTTGGTAAAGTAATCTGATTACATAACTAAAGTTACTTGTAATGCGTTACCCCAACACTGACGACTACTATGCAAAACAAATATGATTAAAACCATCAACATACCGATACTCATGTGGTGTGCTTGAGGCCTCCCCATTGAAAGCTGTGTACCAACACTGTGTAGCTGTGATGGTTCTGTCTGGACGGCAACATCCATCGTGCTACGACTCTGTGTCGATGTGCTGGCCTTTGCAAATAAACATAGCATTTTAACGTCTTGTCTTTACATTATACAAAGACAATCACCAATAACACTGTTCTTTACAAACATGTGGTTATACAGTATATAAACAAGGTTTAAAATAGATGATAGACATATGGTCTCTAAGACAACGTAGATTTAACTGCATTTGTTGTGGAACTGGCTCAAAAAAATTATAAAAATGTAAACAGTGTGACACTTACTTCTTCTGGAGGGTGACGAAGAGTCGGTACAGATCCATTCTTGATAAGTAACTTTTTAGCAAAGCCTGCCTTGTACTGCCCCTCATTCATAAAGCAGTCAGAAGTGAAATGATTTGCGCAGACAAAAATGTGTTTAGGTGTATTTTCAGGCGCTTTACCTTTAAAAATAAAACTAATCCACCGCGTCCTCAGTGGCTCAGATGCAGGGAGAAGATGAAGACTCTTGTGCTCACTCGTACATCCAAAAACAAAACACCGGGATTGCTGACGAGACATTGTTTACTATACAGCTATTGGAGCACGGAGAAAATGGAGAAAACTCGCTGAGGACGGAAAATGCAGGACTGTCAGTTAGCGGCCATGGACAGGACATGAAAACGGCATGGATGAAAAGACAGTGGGTAGATTTTTGTCATTGTAGGTAGGGCTGGGGGATATATCGCATGTGATTGTCACGCGCATTTTGTCAGTAAAGCCGGTTCCCTGATTACCGCTAAATCGCCATCACCTGCTTTCAAATGGAGCGGCATTTAATAGACAGAGCCGCAGTTCACTGACAAGCTACGCAATATCGCGTTCATTATCGAAGGCGATTCATCTGCGATATGAACACGATATTGCGTGGCTTGTCAGTTGTTCAGACACTGCCAACACACATTTATGTCCAAACACCATATAAAAGAGGATTTTGCATAATGGGTGCCCTTTAAAGCTGATTTTAGGATAGTTAATATTAGCCTTCAATCACTTCTTTTTACTGCGCTCCATTTTGAATTAATCACGTGACAGGGAGCTAACTTGCACACAAAATAGCTGACGAGAGAAGGGGCAAGCAGCAATTCTCACCGATCGGTTACATCCAGCCGCAGCTAAGGTCGAACACACCTATTTGTAAACAACTACCTCATTCTTGAATGATTCAGCCGTGTGAACAAGTCATTTGAATGAATGACTCAATGACTCACTCATTAAGATGGTGACTTGCCGCCACCTACTGTCGGTTTAGTTCCATGTTTAAAAATATTATTCTAACATTTCTTATTTTATATGATATTGTCATAATTTATCACCATTTTTTTAAACTATAGTAAATAAACTGTATTTATGAATAAATGTTCAAGGTGTCTGAATAAATTTTGGTTTGACTGCATGTATATATATATATATATATATATATATATATATATATATCGGGCTCGACAATAAGGACTGCCCGATGGCCCGGGGCCAGTGTGAACGACGCTCAGGACAGTAGAAGGAATGGTCACTTTCCCGATCGGGCCAGTGTTGTAGGGTGTGCATTATATATCATCTATGGTATCGTAATTGTTGATTTAATGATCTGATATTATCGAGTATGTCCCTCACTTTACAAAAAAACAAACGCACCCATTGAGTGCACGCATACACTACGTGACGTAGTCTATTAGGTTAGACTAGTGCGTGTGCATATTTGGAGTGTGCGCTTTCACTGCATGATTTAGTCTATTAAAATGCCTTTAGAATGCCCCCAGAATTCAAGATTAGGGGCAAAAATGCCCTGAATATATTTCATATTTATATAATTTAATATAGTTAACCAATATTACAAAAGCACCATTTTTCTCTCCAAATTAGCATGATATAAATGTGATATTGATTTTATTCAGCGTACAGTTTAATGAACAAGAACTTAATATCAAGTGACTTACATTTAAGACTCCAAATCATCTGTTTCACTGTATTTCGCCAACGAACATAGTTCCAAAGTCCACAGAATTGTTTTGCGTCTCTTGAGCAACACTTCCTGAATGAATCAGCCGCTTGAATGAATCGTTTGAATTTCAATGACTCACTCATTAACAGTGATTCGCTGCCACCTACTGGCGGGTTTAATTTCACATTTAAAGTGTCACATTTCACATTTTTTTGTAATAATTTCAAATAACAGTATTTAACATTTTATATTTTCAACATTAAAACATTTTTATGCATCTGTAACTGCTCTTGACCGATTAACTTTAATAAAGTTTAATCTTTAGTTATACATTAGATTACAATTTCTGTACCTGAAAATCTCCTGTTCAAACCTACATGAAAAACTTGAAAAGCACCATTTATTTCATTTATATGTTTGTTCTGTTGTATTTATTTGTGCTATTACTCGTAATTTGATTATTTATATTTAAAATATATGTTAATCTAGTAGCTTTTGGTGTCATAACCCTATTTATTGAGGTTAAATGTAACAAAGACAACGAAAACAATAACTATGCTTATTTTATAGGCCCATTTTCTTGTCTTTTACTTTTATTAATTTTTGTTGTGGGGCCGGTGAAAATTTTGGCAGGGCAAGTAAAAATTTGAACCACTGGCCCGACTGGTCCAGTAAAAAAAATCCTTAGCGTTGAGCCCTCTATATATATATATATATATATATATATATATATATAAAATAAACAATCTCACAACAATATTTAATGCGGTTGTAATTTGTCAATGTGAGTGTCTTATTATTTCTAGCTGAATTTATTGATCAAATTTAAAAATGTAAAATTAAAGATGAAGCACACATTAGTAAGATTAGGGAAAAATGCCCTTTAAAAAGGTAAAAAAAAATGCTCCTCGGGGTAAATATCTCAAATATGCAGATTTTAATATGTCAAAGCTAATATAACATATGAATATTGCTTCAGAATAAATTATATTTACAACACAAAAATCCAGACAAGCAACTTTTTTTTACTTGGAAAAGTAAATATGACCAGGCTTAATGTCGAGCGCTGATATATCTCAAACAAATAAACAAAAAAAACATCGCACCGTTTTTGTCTGAGAAACAGATAAAAAGGGAAATTACGAATTCTTCTTAAAGAATAAGAGTTTAGTTAGCAGCAGACACGCAAACAGCACCGAACCAAATGGAAACCTTTTAGAAATGACCCCGTAAATTGTTAAACTTGAACAATGTTTAAATAATAAGTCTTACCACGAAATAGCTCGAACTGTTTACCTCAGAAGATTCCGGGCAACTGACTGAAAGAGCGCGCGAATAATGACGTCATCACCGCGAGACGAGATCAATAGCTTTTTTTTCAGCACCTCCACGAGTTTTTTTTATTTTATTTTATATATATATATATATATATATATATATATATATAGAAGAGAGAGAGAGAGAGAGAGAGATTATTAGATATTTTATATATATATATTATATATATATATTAATATATATATATATATATATATTTATTTTTTTAATTATATATATATATATATATATTATAGACATTAAGACATATCTATTCTTTTACTTTTATGAAATATGAAATTAAACAAATAAAATCATAAGATTCATCATAAAATTGACCAAAGCATTTTTTTTATAAAAAAAAATAATTTTTTTTGGAATGATAAAATAATAAAAAATAAATAAAATAATAATCTTTTTTTGCTTATCTGAACAAATAAACAATTGTCATCAATTTCCATAAATTGATAAAGTATAGTTACTAACATAAATAATATGAAGTATCAAATGTATTTCTGAAGTTTGTAGGATATACAAAACCAAAAGGGAAGCAGCCAAGCTTTTTTTCCAAATAATCTCTGGGAAACAAATGTTCCAGAAAAAATTCCCTGTGGATCCCTGGTGGAAGCTAGATATTTACTTAACTTGTAAATATGGATTTTCTTTATTATTATTTATTTATTTTTACACAAAAAGCATCGCTTCACTTCAGAAGGCCTTTATTAACCTCCTGGACCCTTGTGGAATATGTTTATGATGGATGGATGTGGATGGAGGCAGTTTCTTCAGCTCATACTCATTGGTCCCGTTCACTGCCATATAAAGCCGGAATGCATCAGGATATTTTTTAATATAACTCCAATTGCGTTCATCAGAAAGAAGAAAGTCATATACACCTATGGCTTGAGGGCGAGTAAAGCTTGGGCTAATTTTAATTTGAAATTAATTGTCTGCCCCAATTTTTGAGAAAAGACATGAAAATGACTTTTCCAACTTTTCCAACAATTGTTAAAAAATCTTGAATACTTCAGATTCAAGTTTGGTATCTTTTTACTAGGAATAAAAAAAAAAAAAAAAAAAAAACATGATTCTTGTAGTTATTCCATGGTAACTACACATTAATTATGGTTTTGTTACAAAAGGCATAGTTTAACTACGTTTTATTTTTTTAAAAAGCAATAATCATGGTTTACAGCTTTCAGACATACTGTACCTAAAATTATGAGTCGATTAATTCTTGAAGCAAGTTAAATAAAACAGACAATAAAGGTTATTGATAAAATGGGTAACAAGTTTGATCCATGATTACTTGAAAATGAATAAAACATCTCTCTTTATTGATTTATTAGCAAACATCTCAAGAGAAGAAGTGAAGAAGAGGCCTGTTACAAAGAGGCCTGTTTACACAACTGTTTTCAACATTGATGATAATCAGAAATGTTTCTTGAACAGCAAATCATCATATCAGAATGATTTCTGAAGGATCATGTGACACTGAAGACTGGAGTAATGATGCTGAAAATTCAGCTTTGATCACAGGAATAAATTACACTTTACTATATATTCACATAGAAAACAGCTGTTTTAAACTGTAATAATACTGTTTCCACAATATTACTGTTTTCACTGTATTTTTGATTTTTTTAAAAATGCAGCCTCAGTGAGCAGAAGATAAAAACATTAAAAAACGTACCAATCTAAAACCTTTGAACGGTAGTGTATAGCTACACCAACACATTAAATATCAACTATTCAAAAAGAGGTCATCAAATTTGAAACTAAATGTTGTAGCAAACATGTAGGCCTATGCATGAATAAAACTGCATATTTTTCTAATAAAGAGATCTTTGATAATAAGTTTGGGCTGTTTTTGGTGATCAAGACTATTGGTCAATTTGTATAATGAGATCCGAGGTTAAGAATACGCTAAAGTTGCTTAAATGTATAATGTTTTTTTCTTTATATTTAACAACATTGCAATAGTAAAAGACGACTTCCCTTTTTTTGACCACGTCTTCCCTCAGATAGATTGCATGTTTTCTTGCATAGCTGAACACTGGACTCATAAACAACAATCGCGTTGTTTGCAATACGCTTTTTAGACGCAAGTCAAATGCATGTGGAAGCTTGTTATTTTACTTTAACATTTAAAATAAGGATATTTGTTACACAAACACAGCCTTTATTAACCCCCCAGAGCCACGTGGAGTATGTTGTATGATCGATCTTTTTTGGGCTTCAAAATCTCATCCTCCAATCACTTTCATCGTAAAGCTTGTAAGAGCCAGGATATTTTTGAATATATCTCTGATTGTGTTTGGCTGAAAGAAGGATGGCATCAAAACGCATCAATTTCACAAAAAAACTCATATAACTGCAAAAAAGGGAATATTTCGCAAAACTGCAATGGGAACAGTTTTCTCGCATTTACAGGTCACCTGTAAAAGTTGATCATTCTTTAAAGAGGGTGTGGTATGTTTGGACAGAAGTCGAGAGTTCTTCATTAAACTCATAAAAGACAAAAGTATTACGGGACTACTGGATTCTAAACAACAAAGAAATGCCACAATTTGAATTTATCAAGACTCAAAAGCATAAAAAGGAGATAAGACAATAAAGGTATTTCCTTGCCATAATGCTTCTATAACATGCCTACATCTCCTTTGATTAAAAATAATGGGCTGCAGTGGTTGGGATATACGTAAACCTACCAATATCCATTGCCAAGATTTTGGAATGACTTATCACAAGAGGAAAAAAAGACATTTTAGTCACATAACATTGATTAATGGAAACGCCGTCATTTCGCAATAGTTTATCAATATTAGAAAATATCGCAAAAGTTTTGCACAAAGCTGTAATGGAAACACAGATATTGTCTCTCCTAAAAGTGATACAACCTTCAGCTTCCTCAGAACATTTTTTACATTTTAAAAATAATTCTACTTTTCCAAAAAAACACAGTGTAAATGAAGAGTTAAACAATCAAACATAAACAAAATCATTAAGTATAATGATAAAGATTATATTATGAAGCAAAATTATACACAAGAAAAAATTCTTGATAATGTTTTTGGGGAGGAACTCCATCTTTAAGTTGATGTGAAACTCACAGTTGAAACTGCTGGTCTTCAAGATAAACTTTATTTACTGTGACACATTTGGATGTTTCTTTGTCATGAACACATCTAAAAAAAAAAAAAAGAAAAGAAAAAAGTTTCCATTACTGCATTATCTGCATTAACTACTACTGTAACTAATTAGCTTCAGCTTTACAATCAACAAAAGGAAATTATATTGCTGTTTTGTTTGAATTTGCATATTTGAATTTAATTAAATTATCAACCGTGGCTTTTCAGACACAATGTCGGATTTACATAGAAGACATCTGACTTGTTATATACTTCATTAATTACACGTAAAACTGCTGGACTTGCAGATACACTCTACTCACCATGATTTCAGACCGTGCATGTTTTTGTATGTTTGCGATGAGAAGATGAATCAGTGAAACTCTTCCCACATTCATCACACTTGTATGGTTTCTCTCCAGTGTGGATCCTCTCGTGGTTTTTCAGGGCTCCTGAATCACTGAATCTCTTGTCACAGTGTGAACACTTGTAAGGTTTCTCTCCAGTGTGGATCCTCTCGTGGTTTTTCAGGGATCCTGACTGTCTGAATCTCTTGTCGCAGTGTAAACACATGTAAGGTTTCTCTCCAGTGTGGATCCTCTCGTGGTTTTTCAGGGCTCCTGAATCACTGAATCTCTTGTCACAGTGTGAACACTTGTAAGGTTTCTCTCCAGTGTGAATCATCTCGTGGTTTTTCAGGGCTCCTGAATCAATGAATCTCTTGTCGCAGTGTGAACACTTAAGGTTTCTCTCCAGTGTGGATCATCTCATGTTCGTTCAGGTTTCCCGACTGAATTCTCTTTGCAGTGTGAACACATGTAAGGTTTCTCTCCAGTGTGGATCCTCTGGTGCAGTTTCAAATGTTCAGCTCTAATAAAAGTCTTCTCACACTCAAAGCACATATGATTTCTCACACCAGTATGTATTTTCTGATGAGCTTTTAAGTTCTGCAAATGTGAAAAACTCTTTCCACACAAAGAACATGAATGTGGTTTCTCCTTTGAATGAGCTCTCAGGTGTATCCTCAAGTATGCTGCCGTAAGAAATTTTTTCCCGCACTGATCACATGTGTGAGAACTTTCTCCAGTGTGGATGTTCATGTGGTCCTTAAGTTGTACTTTTTTAATGAAACTCTTTCCACACTGACCACATGTGAACGGCTTCTCTCCAGTGTGGATCCTCATGTGAATTTCAAGAAGGCCTTTAACTCTGAAACTCTTCCCACACTGATCACACGTGAATGGTTTCTCTCCAGTGTGGATCATCTCATGTCTTTTCAGATGTCCTGACCGACTAAATCTCTTGTCACAGTGTGAACACTTATAAGGTTTCTCTCCAGTGTGGATCCTCTCGTGTTCGTTCAGGGATCCTGGCTGACTGAATGTCTTGTCACAGTGTGAACATTTGTAAGGTTTCTCTCCAGTGTGAATCATCTCGTGTGTTTTCAGATGATCCTGACTGACTGAATCTCTTGTCACAGTGTGAACATTTGTATGGTTTCTCTCCAGTGTGAATCCTCATGTGATCCTTGAGATTCTGTTTTCTTGTGAAACTCTTTCCACACTGACAGCAGGTGAAATGTTTCTTGTCTCTTTTTTTCAGTAAAGTAATACTTTCAGGCTGTAAGCAAGTTTTTTTTCCAGTTTTGACACGACGGCATTTCTCCTTCTCTTCACTCTCCACCATTAGCTCTGAAATAAAAAAAAAAATGCTCTGAATGTAAAAAAGCTACATCATAAAAAAATAAAAATCACAGATTTACAAATGTAAAGTGAAAAGACATAAAACTAACCCTGGAATTAGACAACTGCTACACAAAATGTATTATTTTGATGCATTTTTAAAAAATTATGTCCCTGGAAGCTTTCCTCAAATGAGATATACAGATATATATCTTCCAATTATTATTTTTAAAACATTATAGGCACAAATCCCATGTTTCTGTTCTCAGTAAACAAAAATAGATCAAAAAATATATATTATATAGTTATATATTTAATTCAACTGATTAAATAAGTAAATTAACAAACTATAAGGCCTCCTATTTCCATTTGATATACATAAAGTTTGCGTGTTCACACAGGCTAGTCTTCCTCATGACATACCATAATACTTTAAAACATTGTTTCACGGTTCAAGGTTCTGAAATGGTTTTAATCCTATTTAAGTGATTAATACTTTTCAGTTACCAATGGAAACGTCTCAGGTTACGCATGTAACCATGGTTCCCTGAGAACAGGCAATGAGACATTGCGTCTTAACGCATTTGTGGAACGCCTTAGCGGGAACCGGTGTCTGAAACAAGGTTATAATCGTTAACGAAAACGAACGAAAAAACGAAAACTAGATGGGAAAAAACATTGTCGTTAACTGAAATAAAAATAAAAACGAGGCATTACAAAAAAACGATAACTAACTAAAACTGTAATATGTGTTTGGCAAAACTAACTAAAATAAAATAAAATTATAGATTAAATGTCCTTAGTTTTCGTCTTTGTCAATGTATTTCATAGAACAAATAACGTTCAGCTGCATTTCCTTTCACTGCGTCTCTCACTCATGCGTCTCTCTCACATACACGCGCGCGCACACACACATAACCCCTCCCCTCCGTGCACGCCGCGTCTCCACGAGAACAAGTGTTCGACGTTGAGCAAGTTCACGAAAGGTTGGTATCTCGTGAACACCTTTACACAAACACACATTAAAAAGTGGTATAAAAATAATTTTAATTCTGAATATAACTTTGTCAGTGTGTTAATGTCGACCCGAGAAGCGATTGCTACTGTAGCAAGTTAACTAGTCGCAAGTTTGAGGTAAAATGCACTTGGGTTGTCGATGTCAAAACACTTAACGTTATATAAGCTGCGATTCAAATATTAAATAATGTTATGTCATTTGTTTACTCTTACACTGAATGTTTGCTGCTTTAATCCAAATGTGTTCTGCATAGTTCACCCACAATGAAAATTACTGTGAGAAAAAAAAATCAAGTTTACAGAGTTTTAGTGTCACTGAAGGTAAACCTGCGTTGCTCATGGTGGTTAACGTTAACGTTACCTCTCTTAAAGTGCTCTTGCTGAATGGCACGGATTGCATTATGGACTATTGTACCTTTTGTATGTTTTCATTTTTTTTTAACTGTATTTTATTTTTTATAACGAACAAGCTGCGATGTCAGGTTTCCGGTGCTTTGTTGTGTGTGCGTGAGGCGCGGGCGCGATCAAACAGCTGTCTTTGCAGGGGACTTGCCTCATCGTCATGGCAACGGTTCGTAGCCAGGTCAGATTACGTCAGAGTTGGTTGCCGTTTGTAGGAAAACTGTTGACACTGCGCAGACATTCCACGACCCGACAAACACCGATTAAACATGTTCAGTCCGGTGAAAACAGACTCCGACCAACGCCAACAGGGGTATCACACCTATCCAACAAACTCCAGACGAGTTTGTTGGTGTTTGTCGGTGCGGTGTGAATTGGCCTTTACACTGAATGTTTGCTGCTTCAATCCAGATGAGTAGGCTATTGTATAGGGTAAATTTAGTATAGGCCAGGGTGTGAAAATTGTACAGCTGTGGTATTTGAATAGGCTGTGAATTCTGTATAGAAGATGGTACTGTGTGTGAAAGAGGTAAAGGAATTTCAATGGGTTGTGAATTTTGTATAGGGTGTTAAATGTGTATATTTTGTGAAGGTGTCACACACACACAAAAATAATTGAAAAGCTGTATTTAATTTTTTTTTTATTATTATTTGTTATTTGTAATGTTCTTTTCTCAGATTGAGCTCCCTGACAATCTGACAGAAATGTCTTCTTGTGGCTCAAAAATGGGTTGAATACATGCTTCATGTATGTCTTCTTTAGTCTGTTGGCTCTTTAGGTTTTTTACTGGCACATGTCACTTACACATTTTGCACTTGCTGTGGAGTGTTGAGACTGTTACATATTTGTGCCCATATGTACATTTTGTACTGGTTTTATTTTGAATGAATATTTTTAAAATTGTATGATGTTTTTGTTGAGTTATTATTACACAATACTTTTTCTGACCTTTTTGAATCTTGCCCCTGACAAATAACCCAAATTACAAAAAAAGACTAAAACTAACACTAAAACTAATAAAAACTAAACTAAAACTAAGCATTTTCAAAAAATAAAAACTAAACTAAACTAGCAAACCCACTTTAAAAACTAATTAAAACTAAACTGAATTTGAAAACAAAAAGTCAAAACGAAATAAAAATAAAAACTAATGAAAAATGCAAAACTATAATAACCTTGGTCTGAAACGCTATCAAGTCACAGCAATCATATTGGCCGGCGACAGCACATAAGGGGTGCCTAGAGAACAAGTCATCCACTTATCATCTGAAGGGACTGTTCAGCAGGCGGCCCCGAGGCATGGCAGGGAGACGCAATGTCTCATTCCCTGTTCTCAGGGAACCATGGTTACATGCGTAACCTGAGACGTCCCCTTTCGAAAGGGAACTCGCATTGCGCCTTAACACATTTGGGGAATGAAATACCCACACCGCCATGTATGCTTTAAACCTCAATGACCAACTCAGAGGTGAGGTCCTCAGCCTTCAATACTGACCTCCCAGGGAGGTCTCACGAGAGACCTTCAATCTTCTGATCAGACCTTGGGAGTGCAGTACTCTAAAGAACGACCCTCAATGGGGAGTACCCACTGGACTCAACCGAGATGAGTATTGACCAAACTCAATGCAAGAACCAAGGAGGCTCCTAAAGAGCCTACACTACAGAGCCTACACTACAGAGCTAAGGACCTACTCGACCCAAAGGATCTCCTTCAAAATGGCCTGTTTTTTTTGTTTTTTTTTGAAGGCCAACTACTTGATAAAGATCTAGAACTCCAGGGCTAGTATTGGGGAGGCTCCAATGGAGCCTGAGCTACCTGATAACATCTGCTCAATTCTAGTCAACTAGGACGCTCAGGAACCTAGCTCAACCCAGAGGATTGCTTTCAAGGTGACCCAAGGAGGGCCAATTCCTTGGTAGCAAATCTTGATGGAGTATTTTATCCATCCTATAGAAAACAATTGTAGAATTAGTTTGCTTACTATAAAAGCTAGAAGTGTTTTGAGGCCTCTTGGCATATGTAACTGTAAAGGTCAGACAAGTTTACTTGGCCACTGAGCATATTTTAATGGTAATTTTCCACTAGACAACAGGTGGCTGTGAAATGAATAAGACCATTGAAAGAGCTGGGAGAATTAGGAAGTAAGTTTTTCTTTTTTTTGGGTTATCTTTGGATGCAGCTCTGTATAGAGTTACTCCAGGAAGATTTGTCTGTAAGGGTACTGTTTAAACGCACAGCTGCCTGACAAATATTTTTATTTTTTTAGAGTTATCCTTGGATGCAGCTCTGTATACAGTCAGCCCAGGAAGATTTGCCTGCAGAGTTAGTCCAGGAAGATTTGTCTGTAAGGGTAATGTTTAAATGCACAGCTACCTGACAAATATATTTAGTTATCCAGGGATGCAGCTCTGTTTAGAGTTAGTCCAGGAAGATTTGTCTGTAAGGGTACTGTTTAAACGCACAGCTATCTGACAAATAAAAACAGTTATCCCTCTCCGTGAGGAAGATTCATTTAAATCCGCTCTGATGGATAGATCCGTTTAGATCCGCTCTGACGGACAACAAAAAACTCCCTGAAATTTCCTAACTCTTCCATCTAGATAGCGAAATTCTCTGTTTTTACTGTTATATCTATCTCATTATTATTATGTATTTGGTTCTTCTTTATGTAAAGCACTTTGAATTACCATTGTGTATGAAATGTGCTATACAAATTAAATTGCCTTGTCTTGCCTTGCCTTGCCATTAAGTGCGTCATATGAAGGCTTCTTGCCTCTGGGGTGTGTTGACTGGTTTGATACAATGTTTCATTTGGCCCATGGGAAAAGGGTTGACCATCAAATTGGCAGAAGGCCCATAAGAGATAAAGTCAAAAGATGTACAGTAGCTAGAAGTTGGTCACCCTTACTAAGAAAATTGTCTCATACATCAGCAACACCTGCAAGTATATTAGTGGGGAGTACATGGGAAGAAGGTGTGGGAGGAGAGCCCCCGTAGATGAGATCATGGAAAATAACTGTAGGGGTGGATCTCACACTTTAACAGATAAGAAAAATGTATAAAAACTGTGCACCAGCTAAGAGAGCTTCAGATGTGGAGCTGGCATCACACTTTGTTGCTTGACAATAAAGTTAAAGGTGCCCTAGAATTAAAAATTGAATTTACCTTGGCATAGTTAAATAACAAGAGTTCAGTACATGGAAATGACATACAGTGAGTCTCACACGCCATTGTTTCCTCCTTCTTATATAAATCTCATTTGTTTAAAAGACCTCCGAAGACAGAACTGTACTAACAGTCGGGATCATTAATATGTACGCCCCAATATTTGCATATGCCAGCCCATGTTCAAGGCATTAGACAAGGGCAGGACGTCTGGATGTGCACAGGTGAATCAACAGACTAGGTAAGCAAGCAAGGACAATAGCGAAAAATGGCAGGAATAATAACTGACATGATCCATGATATCATGATATTTTTTGTGATATTTGTAAATTGTCTTTCTAAATGTTTCGTTAGCATGTTGCTAATGTACTGTTAAATGTAGTTAAAGTTACCATCGTTTATTACTGTATTCACGGAGACAAGAGAGTTGTCGCTATTTTCATTTTTAAACACTTGCAGTCTGTATAATTCATAAACATCTTCATTCTTTATAAATCTCTCCAACACAGTGTGTAATGTTAGCTTTAGCCATGGAGCATGCGATCAAACTCATTCAGAATCAAATGTAAACATCCAAATAAATATCATACTTACGTGATTAGACATGCTGCATGACAAACACTTTGTAAAGATCCATTTTGAGGGTTATATTAGCTGTGTGAACTTTGTTTATGCTGTTTAAGGCAAGCGGAAGCTCCGGGGGCGGGGAGCACGAGAATTTAAAGGGGCTGCAGCCTGAATCAGTGCATATTTAATGATGCCCCAAAATAGGCAGTTAAAAAAATGAGTAATAAAAAAAAATCTATGGGGTATTTTGAGCTGAAACTTCACAGACACATTCAGGGGACACCTTAGACTTATATTACATCTTTTGAAAACACGTTCTACGGCACCTTTAAATACTTCCGAGACCTGGCACTATGACTCTGTGAGTTTTTCTTCGAAATCAGATCTGATGGGACACAGAGACATCAAATTTGCCACGACAATCTAACTCCAGCAGAGATAGCAACTAGAGGTCATTTCACTCGGCGGCCATTTTTGAAACGCCTCTCAGGCATGCAAGTGCAAATCCTATCTCTTTGAATGGGGAAACATCAAATTCTCCAAAGCTGTTTGCCAAGCTTTTGATTAAATTTCATATGTGAAATCAACAATGAACAACAACTATTTCATATTTTTTTTCCAAAACGCTCGAATCATGACAAAAAAACCTGTATTTTTTAGGCTGGGTCAAACTAATGCACATACGCAGACCTAAATGTGCGTCTCTTGTGCCTCATTTCGGAGGCGTGTGTCTGACTGTTTCTATAGAAACCAGTGCTTCTAATGGCCGCTGCAGTGATGCAATGACTTTACCAGTCGGCAGTTGGCTCTTATTTTGAAGGCGGGACTTATTCCGCCATATTGCACGTTACACTTTCTCCCATTCAAAACAATATGAGTGACATGTCTTGTGTTATTCTATAGTCTTTGATAAATGCCCCCCTATTATACCTTTCTATAGGGAGCTGAGGTCACTGAATGTAAAATGGCGCTCACGCCAGAAAGGCAACCTGCAAAGCTCAACCTGTAACCACAGTAAATGGAGGCCTAAATGTAGATGAGGCCTGCCATACTGCTGTAGACTGAAAGGATGCACTCAATACCAAGCCCTTATGCTGGACTAACAGAAGGGTTAATAATAATGGAACAGAACCCAACATCGGTCCATTCTCAGGCCTGGTAAAAAGCACCTAAAGTGAATATACATGTGTATATATATATATATATATATATATACACACGCACATACATTATATATATAAATATAGTTGTATTTATAATCCCCCTAAATAATGAAGTACTCTCACACACATATCCACAATCCGTTCAAATCAAAAGATTTGTCCTTACCTTCAGATTGAGAGTGCCGTCCTTTTGTTCGAAATTTCCAAGGGGAGTCCATGCCAACCTCAGTTTAGCTCCGGATGCTTTTTGAACTCTATGGAATATTCCAGTTCAGATAATAAATATGAAGAAATAACTGACTCTGAGACTTGTTTAGAGAGGTTTACGCATCACCAAATATAATGGCTCCGTTTTAATAACAAAGTTCAAAAATCAACACATCAAGCAAGAATTCTTCACCACGAGCAACACCTTCCATTGCAAAATGAGATACATGAATTTTGCTCTACTTCTACATCTGATTTTACTAACTGCTACAAGAGACACATATTGTCTTCACGCCTTGTTTCTTTGAAACCCACAGGATGTCAGTTGCCATACATACCTATTTTTACTTACAGACAGTGCTGAGGAACTCCCTGCACATCGGAATAGTAAAAGACCGGTGTCAGTTTAAATGTATGTATTTATTATAATAATTTATTAATTTTAAATATTTTTTTAAATTAAGAATTAAAAATAAGTATTATGTAAGTATTATTTAAAAAAATAAGTTGAAATAATGCAAACTGGTGACATTCACAAACACATTGATTATCGATTACAAACTCAGATATAGTTACAGTAAGTCTTACAGTCTGTCTTCAACATTTTTCCCTAAAAAACTAATTTCCCTATGGAGAAAATAAAATACTATGAAAACAGTTTCTGTTATGACTTAATTTGACTTAGTCTAGTTACTTTACATGCATTACCAACATTTTATCATGCAAGTCTAATGGGATATCTCAAACAAAGGAATTTAGAGTACTTTAGACTAGAGAGTTAATATTAATTAACGAGTCCACGAATGAGGACAGAGAGCACTTGCAGCTATGGACTGTACAGTTTTGTTTTGTTTTGTTTTTTTACTTCCTGTCATTAACCGAACATAACTGAATATTTCCATCTGAAACCAAATACAGTTCGATTTTATAACAACTACATTCATGTTAAAAAGCACGACAAAGTGATAAATGTTTCTGTCCCCATGAAATCCCCTCAGATTAAAAATGTTTGCGATAACATCACATTCAATAACACTAACATTACTCTAAAAATGAATGGCTTCAGCATTTCCCTCAGATGATCGTTTCAACTAAATCAGTCTGCAGATGCCAGGAAAGACGATTATAGTGTGCTTTATCCGTTGAAAAAAAACATAACCTCGTAGAATGCTGCTTAAATAAACGGGGTAAAGTGTATTTTATGTACGTGTAAATACGCGAAATAACAGAACTGCTGAACTTACCTCAGAAGACACAACAAACGCGCTGACTAAACGAGGAAGAAAGCTATAGATGACGTCAGAGCGGCGATGCGAAATCAACGGAAGATTGTCAAAACGCGCCTTAACATTTTTAAATGTTAAACATTTTATTTAAATATAACAGTTAATGTAAACGAACGGACTAATTTAATCTCAGTCATGTGTGGGGTAAAAAATTATTTATTGGACAGCTAAGGCTTTATTTTACTTTACATGTTTTAAATTTAATTAAATAAAACATTAGAATACCAAAAATTAATCATAATAATGGACGGCATTCAGATATAACTAAAATTATGAGTTGATTCATTTTTGATTCAAGTACAATAAAAAAAAAGAACAAAAGTTATTGATAAAATGTGTGAAGTCGTGGAGGTACATTCGCAGAGCAGTGCAAGACGAGCATTTGAGGTTAAAAAGTATATTGTCACAGTATATTGTTGCAGGGACTCTGTTCACTTCAGAATTTAAGAACCAAGTTTTGTTTACCAGCATCCTCATATTTTGACTTTTTTTTCAGCTCTGCTCTCAAGGAATATGGAGTTCCGTGGGCATCCCCCATTTCCTCTCATGTGGGATTGGATCACACCATCCTCTGGTTTTCCATCCATTTCTTTAATGTATAGATAACTCACCTGTATGGAGCCATCTCCTCCTGTGCATAAGGAGGAGCACCCAGCCTTGGTGTGCTACGATCTGCCACAACCAATCACCCTGGCAGTTCCACTGAAGCCGCCTAGATCTTCATCATCTCTCCACCACCTCGGCTCCATCAACACCATCCTTATCTCCATGGCAGCTCTCAGCAATATTCCTCATGGCTCCTCCCTTCATCAACATTCCTGGACTTTGTTGTTTATCCTCCTCCCGATCGCCTGTCCACCCCCAGAACCTCCTCCTGCCTGTCTATGCCATCCCTTCACCAGCCTTATTAACCATCTCTTCACCATCCCCTCATCCTCTTCACCTCTTCTTCACAGCATGAGGTAAAGCCTACCGGGAGGGGGCATTCCATCACAATCACATTTTGTTGCCTTAGTCATTCATTTGTTGTCACGGACACTTATTATGTTCAGCTCTGTCAATCACTATTATCACCTGTGTTTTGCTTGCTGTTCTGAATCTTATTAAATAAATACAGCTTAACCGTGACAACAATATTACAGTTTACTGTATTTTTAATATTTAAAACTAGTTTATTCTATACTAAGTATTTCAGGAATGATAACGTCATCGTTGTGAGGCGAAATCAACTGTCAATGATCAAATACTGTTTACAAAACATAAATAAAACAAAATTAAGGGTATTTTATGAATGTATTTATTCTTGACACAAGAAGAATCAGTAGACAATTTAAGTTTAATACTTTTTGAAGTAAAAACAAAAAAGTAAAAGTAGAAACAAATGAGGCAGATCTCTCTCTTTGACTAAAAAGATAGCAAAGCATCTCAAGAGAATAAAAGTGAAGAACAGGTCCAAAGCGTAAGTGGAAGTGGAAGAATAACTAGTTTTAAAAACAATGAAGAACAAGTTAAATGTAAATCAGCTTCTTCTTCAGCTTCCTGAACAAGAACAGTCTGAACCTGTAAAAACCTTCTACTTTCCTTCTTATAAATGTAAACAAACTACAAGCGATACACATGCGTAAGAAAACTGTACATAAAATGAAACTCCTAATGTTAGAAACATGTATATCATTAAGCAAAGTGATATACAAAAATTAAACTTTTAGATATTGTCCATCTTTGAGTAGATCTGAATCTCACTCTTGAAAATTCTGGTCTTGAAGATGAACTTTATTCACTGTGACAAATTAGATGAACTTTCTTTGTCGTGTCACTCGTTGTGGCTGGATAGGACTTGGGTTGGACTCCAGTTCTGGAATTGAATACTTAACGTCAGAAATCTGATACTTGTTATAAAAACTTGTTATAAAAATTGATTCCTCTTATTGATTCCTTTGAGTGCATTTTAATATGACTTTTAACCATTCAAGGACACTTGCACGCTGTTGGGCGTATCAATAAAGAAGTATAGAAATATCGATACTGAAGTGAGTATCAAAAGTATCAATATTAAAAATATTTTTATTTATATATTTTTTTATATTAATTATATTTGAGTGTCTGCTAAAGTCACATCAACCACTGAAATTTCAAAACTTTTCGAAAACTTATGACATAATGAAGCCTTGTTTGCTGAAATCACGTGTTAATATAAGAAAAGGGAAGACCTGAAAACAGACACAGAGGCTGCTATGATTCCGCTTCACATGTAAGTAACACTGGGTTTGAGTGTCATTGATTGTCTGGAGCTGCTGGCGAATAACATCGAACACTTCTTTGTATTACTCTTGTGTACTGTATGTTCGCTTTTTGAGCTTCCTTATCGTTCGTTTATCATCTCACTTTATTTTTAATGACTCATTTTGTTGGGCTTCTGCTACGATAAATAGGCATCCACTCTTGCATTGTGTGTGTGTGACGGAGGCCAGCTAGTGAGAGCTGTGCAGGATGACGACTGCTAGAGAGTACGGTGTTACTGTTTAACGTCCTTGTTAGTTGATCGGGTTCGAGGCCGACTTGGAGCAGGGTGATTAGGATTGGAGGGTGGGTTTTGGCGGCGGAGCAAAGAAGAAAGGGGTGGGTTTGTTTGGGTTGATTTCAAATATCAACAATGTTCAGCAACGACTTTGAGAAATAACATACCCTTCAATTGTGTGTTGGATAATTTTTTAATGGTTCATTTTAAATTACTGTGTAAGACTAATGCTGGACTGTCTAGACCGAGAGAGGGCTACTCTTTGAGAAAACAAAAGAAAAAAACTCTCTTGCAAAATTAGCATCCCTATCCGAGATGCAATCACACGGAGTCAAATCTCACATTTGGATTGCCTTAATCTACATTTCCTTTCCTTCACCACTCTTCCACCATCTCTTCTCAACATGCAGAGATGACCTAAAATTCGTCCAAAATCTATATGGTTTAATGCAAAGTTATCATACAACATTATACATGTTTGGTATCATTTGAAATGTCTCAGAGCAACTGGTACAAAGGTCTCATTCACACAGAAGATTTTAGCGATATTTTGCTCTCTGTAATGGGTGTGTCCACCTTCACATGGTCTTTCATGCAAATGGCCTTCTGTCCCCAAAAGATGTAAACTACTCAGTCTAGGCATGATATATTTACCTGACTATTAAATTGTTATATTTGACTTTATTCTGACTTACTCTGAAATTGTTGACTCTAGTAGATTATGTTAAGTCCATAATCCCGCAAATCTCTGCTCAGGTTAGTAACGGACTAAAATACATATTAGGTGGAGCAGTGGGGCACACCAACTGATATTTTAGAGCTCCAACTAACACATTGGCATTAATCATGTAAACTTAGACTGTGTAGGCTAATAATGGGTTTTCCGTTCAGAACAACATAGGGTTGTCGGACCAATCTGAATAGGGTGAGCCTCAACCTATGATTATTGTAATATTATTCTAACAAAGTGTATGTGGGAAACCATGACATGATTATATAAATTTACCATTAGGTTGGTCAGCTTGGTTAGATATAGTCTTGCTTTAATTCAGTGTATTCAGATCTATGGGGACTCAATAACATACTTTTAGAAATAAGCGAGCATGGTGCGGCATCTCAAAGTATTAGTCATCACCTCTGTCTAATGACCAAGACTGATGAGTTTGTGTTTATGAGATTGTATACCCGGCCGGTGCCAGACCTAAAAGTGCAGGATCTGAAGATGAACTACTTACTGTGATTGTGTTTTTGTATTTGTATGACTGAGTAGAGAAGATAATTGAGTGAAACTCTTCCCACATGCAGTGCAGTGATACGGTTTCTCTCTGTGGATCCTCTCGTGAATTTTCAGGGTTCCTGGTTGACTGAATCTCTTGTCACAGTGTGAACACTTGTAAGGTTTCTCTCCAGTGTGGATCCTCTGGTGCTGTCTCAAATGTTCAGCTCTAATAAAAGTCTTCTCACACTCAAAGCACATATAATTTCGTACACCAGTATGTCTATTCTGATGTTCTTTTAATCTTTGCAGCTGTGAAAAACTCTTTCCACACAGAGAACATGAATGTGGTTTCTCCTGTGAATGAACTTTCAGGTGATTCTTCAGGACTGATGACCTCAAAAATGTTTTGCCACATTGATCACATTCATGCAGTTTCTCTCCAGTGTGGACATTCATGTGTTCCTTAAGGGTTCCTTGCTGTGCAAAACTCTTCCCACACTGATCACATGAGAATGGTTTTTCTCCAGTGTGGATGTTCATGTGTTTCTTAAGGGTTCCTTGTAGTGTGAAACTCGTTCCACACTGATCACATGTGAACGGTTTCTCTCCAGTGTGGATCCTCTCATGAGTTTTCAGATGATCTGACCGACTGAATCTCTTGTCACAGTGTGAACACTTGTAAGGTTTCTCTCCAGTGTGGATCCTCTCGTGAATTTTCAGGGTTCCTGGGTGACTGTACCTTTTGTCACAGTGTGAACACTTGTAAGGTTTCTCTCCAGTGTGGATCCTCTCGTGAATTTTCAGGGTTCCTTGGTGACTGTACCTTTTGTCACAGTGAGAACACTTGTAAGGTTTCTCTCCAGTGTGGATCCTCTCGTGAATTTTCAGGGTTCCTTGGTGACTGAATCTCTTGTCACAGTGAGAACACTTGTAAGGTTTCTCTCCAGTGTGGATCCTCTCGTGAATTTTCAGGGTTCCTTGGTGACTGAATCTCTTGTCACAGTTTGAACACTTGTAAGGTTTCTCTCCAGTGTGGATCCTCTGGTGTTGTCTCAAATGTTCAGCTCTAATAAAAGTTTTATCACACTCAAAGCACATATAATTTTGTACACCAGTATGTCTATTCTGATGTTCTTTTAATCTTTGCAGCTGTGAAAAACTCTTTCCACACAGAGAACATGAATGTGGTTTCTCCTGTGAATGAACTTTCAGGTGATTCTTCAGGACTGATGACCTCAAAAATGTTTTGCCACATTGATCACATTCATGCCGTTTCTCTCCAGTGTGGACATTCATGTGTTCCTTAAGGTTCCTTGCTGTGCAAAACTCTTCCCACACTGATCACATGAGAATGGTTTTTCTCCAGTGGGATGTTCATGTGTTTCTTAAGGGTTCCTTGTAGTGTGAAACTCGTTCCACACTGATCACATGTGAACGGTTTCTCTCCAGTGTGGATCCTCTCATGAGTTTCAGATGATCTGACCGACTGAATCTCTTGTCACAGTGTGAACACTTGTAAGGTTTCTCTCCAGTGTGGATCCTCGTGAATTTTCAGGGTTCCTGGGTGACTGTACCTTTTGTCACTTGGAACACTTGTAGGTTTCTTCCAGTGTTCTCCAGGGTTCCTGGTGACTGTACCTTTTGTCACGTGAGAACACTTGTAAGGTTTCTCTCCAGTGTGGATCCTCTCGTGAATTTCAGGGTTCCTTGGTGACTGTACTTTTGTCACAGTGAGAACACTTGTAAGGTTTCTCTCCAGTCCTCTCGTGAATTTCAGGTTCCTTGGTGACTGAATCTTGTCACAGTTTGAACACTTGTAAGGTTTCTCTCCAGTGTGGATCCTCTGGTGTTGTCTCAAATGTTCAGCTCTAATAAAAGTTTTATCACACTCAAAGCACATATAATTTTGTACACCAGTATGTCTATTCTGATGTTCTTTTAATCTTTGCAGCTGTGAAAAACTCTTTCCACACAGAGAACATGAATGTGGGTTTCTCCTGTGAATGAACTTTCAGGTGATTCTTCAGGACTGATGACCTCAAAAATGTTTTGCCACATTGATCACATTCATGCCGTTTCTCTCCAGTGTGGACATTCATGTGTTCCTTAAGGGTTCCTTGCTGTGCAAAATCTTCCCGATCACATGAGAATGGTTTTCTCCAGTGGGATGTTCATGGTTCTTAAGGGTTCCTTAGTGTGTGAAACTCGTTCCACACTGATCACATGTGAACGGTTTCTCTCAGTGTGGATTCTCATGAGTTTTCAGATGATCTGACCGACTGAATCTCTTGTCACAGTGTGAACACTTTAGGTTTCTCTCCAGTGTGGATCTCTCATGAATTTCAGGGTTCCTGGGTGACTGTACCTTTTGTCACAGTGTGAACTTGTAAGGTTTCTCTCAGTGTGGATCCTCTCGTGAATTTTCAGGGTTCCTTGGTGACTGTACCTTTTGTCACAGTGAGAACACTTGTAAGGTTTCTCTCCAGTGTGGATCCTCTCGTGAATTTTCAGGGTTCCTTGGTGTACTTTTGTCACAGTGAGAACACTCTCTGTGTGGACCTCTCGTGAATTTTCAGGGTTCCTTGGTGACTGAATCTCTTGTCACAGTGTGAACACTTGTAAGGTTTCTCTCCAGTGTGGATCCTCTGGTGTTGTCTCAAATGTTCAGCTCTAATAAAAGTTTTATCACACTCAAAGCACATATAATTTTGTACACCAGTATGTCTATTCTGATGTTCTTTTAATCTTTGCAGCTGTGAAAAACTCTTTCCACACAGAGAACATGAATGTGGTTTCTCCTGTGAATGAACTTTCAGGTGATTCTTCAGGACTGATGACCTCAAAAATGTTTTGCCACATTGATCACATTCATGCCGTTTCTCTCCAGTGTGGACATCCATGTGTTCCTTAAGGGTTCCTTGCTGTGCAAAACTCTTCCCACACTGATCACATGAGAATGGTTTTTCTCCAGTGTGGATGTTCATGTGTTTCTTAAGGGTTCCTTGTAGTGTGAAACTCGTTCCACACTGATCACATGTGAATGGTTTCTCTCCAGTGTGGATCCTCTCGTGAGTTTTCAGATGATCTGACCGACTGAATCTCTTGTCACAGTGTGAACACTTGTAAGGTTTCTCTCCAGTGTGGATCCCTCTGGTGCTGTCTCAAATGTTCAGCTCTAATAAAAGTCTTCTCACACTCAAAGCACATATAATTTCTTACACCAGTATGTATTTTCTGATGAACTTTTAAAGTCTGCAGCAGTGAAAAACTCTTTCCACACAGAGAACATGAATGTGTTTTCTCCTGTGAATGAACTTTCAGGTGATTCTTCAGGACTGATGACTTCAAAAATGTTTTGCCACATTGATCACATTCATGCAGTTTCTCTCCAGTGTGGGTGACCATGTGTCTCTTAAGGTATCCTTGCTGTGCAAAACTCTTTCCACACTGATCACATGTGAACGGTTTCTCTCCAGTGTGGATCCTCATGTGAATCTTGAGATAATTTTTGTGTGTGAAACTCTTTCCACACTGACAGCAGGTGACACATTTCTTGTCTCTTCTTTTCAGTAAAGAAATACTTTCAGTCTGTGAGCAAGTTTTTCTTCTAGTTTTTTACATGATGATGTTTCTCCTCCATCAGGCCTGAAAAGATAGTTAAAAGGTCCCATCTTTCTGTAGCAAGAACTTTTAAACATATTAGATAAACTGCACAATTATTGAACATAATATTAACATTTAAAAACTATACGATAGTGACACAGTTCTGACAGTCTCGCAGATGGATAATATTTTAATATAAACTTTGTACTTACTAATTTTAAATGAATAATTAATTAGCCATTGGACATTTTTCACACAACATAGTTATGACACAATTTCTTCTTTTTAAAAAATACACTGATTTTTAAAATCATGACACACAGGAAGTGACATCATTTGAAATCTTTCTAGAATATGTTTTGGATATTGATATTGCTATTTACCATTAAAAATACAGTTCCAGAGTTTCTTTTAAACTAATTCACACATTTATGTATTTATGTTCAACTATCCATCCACACTCTAGAAAATGCTGGGTTATTTTTTCAACCCAAACACTGGGTTGTGACTCTTGGGTAAGGATGCGGGGGCCCGTTTCAGAAAGGAGGTTAAGTGAGAACTCTGAGTATGTTAACCCTGAAATAAGGGAAACTCTGGGTTTTCTGTTTCAGAATGAGAAAGAAAATAGATAAGAAAATATAACTTGCATTGACTGAAGTATGCAGATGTCTTTTTGTCACGTGCTGTTGCCATGGTGAATCGTAATATCGGAGCTCCATTAATTATGGCTTTTCATAGTCGTGGTGCACACGCTGAACTCAGAGTCAACCTACTCAGAGTCGACTGAACTAACTCAATTCAGCTGTTCTGAAACTGAAAACTCAAGTCAACTCAGAGTTCAAGTTTTAACTCAGAGTTGGTTGAACCTCCTTATTGAAACGGGCCCCTGGTTTGATTTAACCTATTTTGGGTTGAAAATTGTTCTTAATCTGTGACCCAGTGGTGCTGGGTTGGGAATGCGGACGAGGAAGAGAACATGCACATCATGTTAACAACGCTTACAACACCAGTGCGAGAAGCTGGCATTTTCTCAGCGTCTTCAGATGGAAGCGAGTGAAAGATGGTTTATGGTAGGGCCGCACGATTATGACAAAAATCGTAATTGTCGATTATTCCCTTGAAATTGTCATTGCGATTATTAATTACGATTATCACGATTTACAATGAATGATGTATTGAATAGCTTTATACCATTGTTTGAAGCAACTGCATGCCATATTTTAGTATAAAAATAATTTAAAAAAAACAATCTGAAAACACATTTTTTTTAAATTGTTTTTCTATAGCATTAAACCCCAAATGTCAGCTATTTATTGGTTTGGTTTATTTATTTTTTATTTTTTTGAAATTATCTTTTTATTTGGAAAGGCAAATTCCCATCACATACATTAGTTACAACTTTAGTTATTCAAGTACATAGATGGAGATGGATACAGATATTTTAGATAAGATTGTCCATATTGCCTTTCTGAAATTTTCTTTTACGGACCACTACTTATTTCAGTTGGGAACCATAACAAAGCAGAACAGAACCGGGATGCGCACCCCTGGTTTCTTCTTTTAAAAAAAAGTCAACATATGCATGGTATAATAATAGGGGCTTTTGCCACCAGTGTGGTTCCCTAAGAACTAATGTTCCCCTAGGGCCTGTAGTGACGTAAACTGCACTTGTTGTTGTTACTTTTATTTTGACGGCGCTGAAAAAAATTCAGACAGATCCTGAGCACACAGTGCTCACATTCTCCATTTTCATTAGTTTACGATCTGTTTAACAGTCCTGTCTAACATGTTATTAGATAGAACTGTTATACAAAGAAAGTAGACAGTATATGAAAAAATATTAGCTTTTGACGCCTGTGGTTGATGCCCAATGTCGCTGGCTTTGTAGATATACATAATCATGTTTTGCTTGGTCTGCTCAAAGTCGCGTTGGATTTTCTCCTTAGCGTACATTTCAAAGGTCCATCTATCACTGTTTTCCATGTTTGTAGAGTTAGTTAGTTTGTGGAGTTAATATATAGGCTGTGTACACGGCTTTTTAAAAATGGCAGGTGTTGGTGTTTCGCGTGTGTTCGACATATCAGTGCACGCCTACATCACTGGTAGCTCCTTTTATGCTGGGTTAGAACTTTTTACATTCTGAAGTAAATGTGATTCGCCTCTCACAACATGACATGCTCTAAACATGCATCTTAAACATGCAGAATAATGTAAGTGGATATTTTTCCATTTAATCGCGTCTTTGAACAATTACGAAATCGTGGCATCCGTAATCATAATCGCGATTACAAATTCAATTAATTGTGCAGCCCTAGTTTATGGTAAGTAAAGATAAAAAAAAATTAAAGTCAATATCAATTGTTTTTGTCCAAGAGTTTTTTGAGATTTCTTGGAAGGCAGAAAAAAAGTGTTCATATGGAAATATTTTCAGTTTTCAGCTCATTTGCATGATGTCTTAACGACCTCTTTAATTAAATTGAAGAGACACTTGTAATATAGTGGTTTTCTTATGTCATGTTTACAAAAAGTTTTTTGAGGTCTTTTAAAGAGGGTGTGGCAAGCAGGACGAGACCGAGAGCCGTGAGAACAGCGAGAGGCCGGTGGCGTGATTGATAATGAGTGTCATCTGCGTGCCACACCGGTCTCGTATCTCACGGAGGAGCTTGGATATGAGGCGCCGGACTGGACAAAAGATTAAGGTTTACTGACACCCTTTTCTTTCTCAGTGGACTGTGCAATTTACACTTTTCTCTTTAACATTGTTTTTTCCCTTAAAACTGTTATCATAATGATTGAAAAATATACAGCAGTATAGTTTCAAAAATAAAGATTGTTATTATTTAAGTCCATACATGACTTTCTTTATCAGAACACAAATTAATCTTTTTAATCTGGAGGAACTGCAAGCTCTGTAGGATGCATACAATTCAAGAAAATGGGTTCCACCATGTAAGAAACAAATCATTAAGTAAAACATTCTCACCTTTAAACTAGTGCTTCTGATCAGGGCTCTGATATCGTCTGAAATGTCTGAACTCTCGTGTGAAGTTCATCACTTTCTACTTCTCACATGAACATGCCAACATATTTGTTACACAACTGCATAATGAATTGAGTGCAGACAAGTAGAGCTTTTTTTTTGTTAAAGCATTTATTTGTGTTTGTTTTTTATACACCTATTGTTATGCTATAAGACATTAATTGCTCAGGTTGTGCATGCATTACTTTTGGACTTTCCAAATGATTTAAGTCTTTCATTTTTATGGTATGCATCTACAGACCTAAAATTTCTTTCTGAAAATGTCTGTGTTCTGCTGAAGAAAGGCAGTTGTGCACAACTGGGATAGCATCAGGGTAAATGTATAATGCGAATTTAATTGAACAACTGAACAAATTCTTTACAGGATTTGTGTTAGTTAAACCAAGTGCTATTTTACTTTTTCTTAAAGTCCCTGTGAACCGGAAGTTGCAAACGACTTTTCTCCAGTGTTGTGACGTATTTCCAAGTGAAACGGAATATTGAATAGAGGGCAGGGTTTTACTTTAGCGCTCCTCCTCTCCGTCTCTCACTCATAACAGATTAACGGTTGGAGGAGAGTGGTTTAAGCGTTTTTAACCCAAGCCGTCAAACTGACATCATCAGAGAAGGAACGCCATTCCAGACCGGAAGTAACGTTTCAGATTTTTATTAAAGATTATGACAACAAACTATTTTTTCTGTTTATTAACTTGCAAGGATTAATTCTTCAACACAAGACTAACATGTGCTAATAAAGTAAATAGGGTCAATTTTGATTTCATGATGACTTTAAAGGAGAATAAAGCTTGAGGTCATTTTCATTAGAAAGTAAACTAATACTTTAACAACTTATTTGTTTATTGTTTTATGAAATAAATACCATTGATACTTACCTATTTCTTGTAGATGTCACGATAGTTGATTGTTGATCTCCTCGAGTCTGTTGACAGCAATAAAATGATCTTAATGTGAAAATTTACAGATCTTAAGACATTAACATAATGAATGAGGTGAAAACAGGATCTGAAATGAAATAAAGAGGCTTTTCAGCTGCTCTGATAATAGTGATGATCCATAGACTATCAATACTCATTAAACAAGACATTCAGGATCAGCAGCAGATCTTCTCACTTTATTAGGTATTTGCTATAGAAACAGATTGAGTCAGAATATGCTGAAAGCCTAAGTATTAGGCTACTAATATTTCTCAAAAAGTGATAAGACACTATGACAACAATCTTTATTTAGATATACGGACAAAACAATGTTTGATAAAGTTCTATTTTCTTATAACTACATTCAAAACTAAGTAATTCGTTAGCATCTTACCGTTTGGTATGTGAAGATAACCTGACAAATCAAAACCCTTCTTCTTTAAGTGTTCTTTAGGTAACAGACACACAAATAGCGCCGAATCCGGTGAAAATCATTCAGAAATGACACCGTAAAACGATATTTAAACGGTGTAAAGCGGGTGTGTCTCATACGTTCTGAAAAGTGAAGCCACGGGCTCTTTGATCGCCCCCTGGAGGCTGGATGCAGTACAGGTCATAAACCCCGCCCTCTCAATGCAGTCGAATGAGACTTCAGTGAAAACTTAAAAATAAATTCTGCTTCAAATAAAACTTTCTGAAAGATGGTTTTGGTCATTTAAGGTAGTTGTTATCACACTGATATATATTAAATTGTTCGTTTTTGTGATGATTTAGATTTTAGCTAGCAATTTGATGCTATAAAAACGGGGCGTGTCGTCATGATTCGAAGTTGATTGACAGCTTGTCTGAGGACTGTCGGAGCTTCGAGGGGAGATTGAAGATGTATTAACTAACTGTTAATTTTCGATTTCTTTGTTATTTAACACCAACAAAATGAGTTGTTCAGCAGTAAACTGTCCTAACCGACCTACAGGATCTGACGGATCACTGAACTTTTTTTCTGTAACATCAAATGTGGGCGTTATAAGCTAATTAATAAATGTTATTAGTTAAGATAACGCACCTAATGTTAACCATGTCGGGAAAAAGCAGGTGATCGTTATCTGGCAGTTACTTATTTTTATGGGTATAAAATAATAATTAGCAGGACAAAACTAATGATAGCTTACTCTAATTACAGCAATCGATCTCCTGTAACGTTAGTTGAACTTGATTTAAAATGGCAGGACCGTTTCTGACGATTTAGAGTTGTTTCTAGTGGCATATATTGATTTTATCTACTGAATTTGCTGTTTCAAAATATTATTGCTCTAGAAACAGAATAGTCTATTATTTTATAGGTAGACTTTTAAATTGTGTATAATTTTTATAGTCTATTTAAAATACATGAATGATGACGCAGTCGTCTGGGCGGAAGTTTGATATCGCGACTCCGCCTCCGGCTCCACTGCGATTCCTTCTGCGCATGCCCAGGCTCCAAACTTTTTTTTTTTGACGTATTGCGTAACGTGTCGGCGCCGGGTGTGTCTCATACGTTCTGAAAAGTGAAGCCACGGGCTCTTTGATCGCCCCCTGGAGGCTGGATGCAGTACAGGTCATAAACCCCGCCCTCTCAATGCAGTCGAATGAGCCTTCAGTGAAAACTTAAAAATAAATTCTGCTTCAAATAAAACTTTCTGAAAGATGGTTTTGGTCATTTAAGGTAGTTGTTATCACACTGATATATATTCAATTTTCGTTTTTGTGATGATTTAGATTTTAGCTAGCAATTTGATGCTATAAAAACGGGGCGTGTCGTCATGATTCGAAGTTGATTGACAGCTTGTCTGAGGACTGTCGAAGCTTCGAGGGGAGATTGAAGATGTATAACTAACTGTTAATTTTCGATTTCTTTGTTATTTAACACCAACAAAATGAGTTGTTCAGCAGTAAACTGTACTAACCGACCTACAGGATCTGACGGATCACTGAACTTTTTTTCTGTAACATCAAATGTGGGCGTTATAAGCTAATTAATAAATGTTATTAGTTAAGATAACGCACCTAATGTTAACCATGTCGGGAAAAAGCAGGTGATCGTTATCTGGCAGTTACTATTATTTTTATGGGTATAAAATAATAATTAGCAGGACAAAACTAATGATAGCTTACTCTAATTACAGCAATCGATCTCCTGTAACGTTAGTTGAACTTGATTTAAAATGGCAGGACCGTTTCTGACGATTTAGAGTTGTTTCTAGTGGCATATTATATTGATTTTATCTACTGAATTTGCTGTTTCAAAAATATTATTGCTCTAGAAACAGAATAGCCTATTATTTTATAGGTAGACTTTTAAATTGTGTATAATTTTTATAGTCTATTTAAAATACATGAATGATGACGCAGTCGTCTGGGCGGAAGTTTGATACCGCGACTCCGCCTCCGGCTCCACTGACGATTCCTTCTGCGCATGCCCAGGCTCCAAACTTTTTTTTTTTTTGACGTATTGCGTAACGTGTCAGCGCCCATTCATCAGCCCATTTTGGCTTCAGTTCAATACAATGGAAGGAAGCGGCGTCGCGTCGTCCATCTTTTTTTACAGTCTATGGTCGGCGCCCATTCATCAGCCCATTTTGGCTTCAGTTCAATACAATGGAAGGAAGCGGCGTCGCGTCGTCCATCTTTTTTTACAGTCTATGGTGTAAAGAGGTAATCATTGCGCGAAATAGCGTGAACTGCTCACCTCAGAATTTGGAGCGCGCGTGATGACGTCATAGCCGCGAGGCATAATCAACTGTACACGATCAAAAATGCGCCAAATTATGTTTAAAACGGCAAAACATCTATAAAACAACATATCAAACAAAACTTTTTTTATATATATTTTTCATAGCTTTTAGATAACTAAAATTGTGAAATCATCAGTAGAAAATAAAAAAGGAAAACAAAAGTTATGGTGGAGCAAATACAAGTTTGATTTATCAGGTACATGAATGAGACAGATCTCTCTTTACTTACAAGATAGCAAAGCATCTCAAGAGCAGTGAAGATGGCAGTTCCGGTTCGCGAACGTATCGTTCTTTTTAACCGGTTCTTTTCAGTGAACCGGTAGAACCAGTTAACCAAATAGCGTGAACGGCTCACCTCAAAGACTCGAAGGGAACGCGCGAACGATGACGTCACAGTCGTGAGGCAAAATCAAATGTGAGTTATCAAAAACACATCAAATACTGTTTACAACGGCAAAACATCAATAAAACAAAAATAAGTGTATTTCATGGCTTTTAGATGTAACAAATCATTTATTTATTCTTGATGCAAGAAGAATCAGTAGACAATAACTTAAAAAAGTAAGTAAAAGTATAAATGAATGAATCAGATCTCTTTCTTTATTGACTAACAATACAGCAAAGCATCTCAAGAGAATAAAAGTGAAGGACCGCTCCAAAGCTACATGACAGTATATCTTACATGTCTTTTCTAACTAAACTATAAGTGGAAGAATAACTAGTTTTAAAAAAAACAATGAAGAACAAGTTAAAATTAAATCAGCTTCTTCTTCAGCTTCCTGATAAAGAGCAGTCTCAACCTGTAAAAACCTTCTACTTTCCTTCTTAAAAGTGTAAACTACAGGCGATACATATTATAAGATAATTGAACACAAACCTAATTATGCTTAATAATTGTTTTTATTATGTATACCATTAAACAAAGTGATATACAAAAATGAATCTTTTAGACATTGTCCATATTTGAGTAGATCTGAATCTCACACTTGAAACTTATGTTCTTGAAGATCATCTTGATTCACTGTGACAAATTAGATGAAGTTTCTTTGTCTTGTCACTCGTTGTGGCTGGTTAGGACTTGGGTTGGACTCCAGTTCTGGAATTGAATACTTAAGGTCAGGAATCTGATACTTGTTATAAAACATTATCAGCATTAGGGGGCGTATGATGGTCGAAGAGACAGAACGAGCAAGAGGGAGATTTGAAGAAAGACTGTAGAAAAAGAGATGGCTAAGAGACAAAAAGAGAAAAGCTCATAAGAATATCACTGGAAAATGAAGCAATATGATCAGGAAAGAGCTTTACGACCCACACTAATATTAGAAAAGCTTTTCAGCGCTGGAGAGAGCTAAGCGGGAAGGCCTGAAAACAGATGTGAGGCTGCTTTAATTTCCGCTCTATATGTGAGCTACACTGGGTTTGAGTGTCATTGTGTCACTGTGCTGTTGGCGGTTAATAAACTATTGTTTGTATTTACTCTTGTGTACTGGACGTTAATTTTTTGTGCTTCCTTATCGTTCGTTCATCATCTTCACTTTATTCTTAATGACTCTTCTTGCGCTTCTGCTACGATAAATAGGCATCCACTCTTGCATTGTGTGTGTGACGGAGGCCAGCTAGTGAGAGTTGTGCAGGATGACGACTGCTAGAGAGTACGGTTCGAGACCAACTCGGAGCAGGTTGATTAGGATTGGAGGGTGAGTTTTGGAGGCGGAGCAAAGAAGAGAGGGGTGCGTTTGTTTGTTCAGTAACGACTTTGAGAAATAACGTACCCTACCTTTAATTATGCGTTTGCTAATTTTATATTTGTTCTTTAAAGGTGCTCTAAGCGATCCTGGGTGGAGTAACTTCCTGTTGACGTTCGAAGTGTTGTCAAACAAAACAGAGGCTAGCTAGACCCTCCCTCCTCCTCCCCCTCCCCTCCATGCTTCCTGAAACAGTCATGAACGCGCATTTAAAATCATTCTTGTCGGTTATTGGCTGGAGCATGTTTATTATGTTTTGTTGACCAGGCTGCACCAGTTTGTTTTTATTGCCATTTTCGGAGCTTGTGGCGACTACAGAGACCGCGTTTTTTTACAGTGTGTTCAGGGGACAGGCAGCTAGAGGATAGTGAGGAGATGTTTGCTGTATGTGACAAAAAATGTTTTGGCCTAAAAACGCGTGACATCACTTTGAGCACCTTTAAAGGAACACTCCACTTTTTCTGAAAATAGGCTCATTTTCCAACTACCCTGGAGTTAAAGAGTTTTCGTTTTCGAATCCATCCGGTACCACTTTTAGAATAGCTTAGCATAGTTCATTGAATCTGATAAGACCAATAGCATATCGCTCAAAAATGTAATGTAACGAACGTGAGACAAAACAGTAAAAAATGACCTGTCAAATATTTTTTTCTTCCAACGATGGTTTTGGGCAGTTTTTATCACGCTGATGTTAGTTAAAGTGTTCGTTCTTTAAATAAGTTTAAGTTAGTTATTTGACATCATGATTGACAGCTTCTCTGAGCGAACAAAAAGTCACTGAAGCACCAACAGACTTTTCTCTGGATCTTCGGGAAGAGACTGCAGCTTTAACTTTAATTTCTACATTTCCAGAACTGTTTTCACACCGACATAATGAGTTGTTCTGCAGTATTATCCATTTGGGCGGGATCGCGGCTTCCCTTCTTCTTTTAATCAGTTTCTGGTTCAAACAAATGACTGAATTAAACCAGAATTTCCACTTGACATTGTGCAGCATTATACAGTACCGAGTGGATCTCTGAGCTGGAGTTAGTGAGTGGAGGTGGGGCTAATTTGCATATTCATGGAGCATTTACTAAATTAAGCAAGCATTTACATTCAAGCTATTTTAAATTGTTAAAATGTTTAAGTATGTCATTTTGGTGATCAAAGATGAGATTTAAGGGATACAATTATTGACTACAGGGACTAACCTCGTTCTAATGATGAATTCAGAGCATTTTAAATGAGCAACTGCGTTAGTTATTTACATAAAACACACCCACACCATGTCCATATAAGGGCATTCCACACACCCTTTTCTTTCATGTCTCTCAGCAAACATGACGCTCTCTAAAGATGCAGCAAGATCCTCGAGCAATGCCGAGTGTCATCCTCAAAACAAGTTCAAACGCAATAAACACCTTTTATTACAGACCAGCTGTACATACGCATATCTGCATCTTTATACAGAGCAAACTCACAGCTACATTTAAGATCCGTTTAAAATTTCATCTTGTTGTCAAATGTTCAACTTGTTTTGAAGGCCACCGAGTGTGTGTTTTTTGCATGAGTGGTTTTAGTTGCTCCTACGATACACAGTTGAGGTAATTTTTTAAATTGCTCTATTTTGTTTGCTATTTAACTTTGAATACAAACTTCTTTACTTTTACTTCAGTATTTTGCTAGTCAGCCACAGACACAATGCAATTTATTGTACATGCAAATTCAAAGTGTCTAACAGTTTCATAAACTCATAAGAAACCAATGATGTATCCCGAAATGAAGCCGAACAATAGAAAATGTTTATTTTTAGAACAAATTACACTATATATAATAATGAGTCATGACAAGCTACACTTCTTTACGTGCCAGTTTAGCCCTTCGCTAGGCTGCCTTCGAAGGATGTGTTCACTTCGGCACCGGCATAATTCAATGACTTAAAGTCAGTCAGCTGCATGTAAGTTGCAGTTTTGCATTTTTGTACCAGATCTTTTCATATATTCAGACTTTCAAACAGCAACAGTTTGTTTCAATTTAAGTGAGAGACAATTCAACTATATGCAATGGTCAAAGAGCCTAGGATTTTGCTGCTGTCTTGAATGGTGAACTAGTGGATGGGGGATGATATGTTTATGGCTCCTCAAAGCCAGAGTCCATAGGTGATTGTCTACTCTGCCTATAAGTAGCACCGGCTCTGAAGACAGCAAAGCATCAAAAGAGAATAAAATTAAAGATTGCAAATTGCAATTGCAAAGCTACAGGAAGTTTATTTTACATGTGTTTTCTAAATACATTATAAGGGAAGAATAAACAATCGTTTTAAAAAAGAACAAGTTAAATCTGTCTCTCTTAAACGTGTTACAGAAAGACCAGTTTGTACATGGAAAAAACTTTTCTCCATAAACTTTTAAACAAACTTCAAGTGATACATATGAAGAAGAAGATTTAACAAATACATGACGTTCTTTGGGGAGGAACTCATATTTGCGTTGATCTGAATCTCACATTTGAAACTGCTTGTCTTGAAGATGAACTATTCACTGTGACAAATTTAATGTTTCTTTGTCTTGTTGGTCGTTGCGGCTGGTTAGGACAGATTTTGAAGATAATCTACTTACTGTGATTGGTTTTTGTATGTCTGTGTAGAGAAGATGAATGAGTGAAACTCTTCCCACATGCAGTGCAGTGATACGGTTTATCTCCAGTGTGGATCCTCTCGTGTTTTGTCAGGGATCTTGAATCACTGAATCTCTTGTCACAGTGTGAACACTTGTAAGGTTTCTCTCCAGTGTGGATCCTCTCGTGTTTTGTCAGGGATCCTGAATCACTGAATCTCTTGTCACAGTGTGAACATATAAGGTTTCTCTCCAGTGTGGATCCTCTTGTGAGTTTTCAAATGTTCTGATCGTCTGAATCTCTTGTCGCAGTGTGAACACATGTAAGGTTTCTCTCCAGTGTGGATCGCTGGTGCTGTTTCAAATGTTCAGCTCTAATAAAAGTCTTCTCACACTCAAAGCACATATGATTTCGTACACCAGTATGTATTTTCTGATGTTTTTTTAAACCTTGCAGCAGTGAAAATCTCTTTCCACACAACGAACATGAATGTGGTTTTTCCTGTGAATGAACTTTCAGGTGGATCTTCAGGCCTGAAGCCCTTGAAAATGTTTTGCCACATTGATCACATTCATGCAGTTTTTCTCCAGTGTGGATGATCATGTGTCTCATAAGGTATCCTTTATGTGTGAAACTCATTCCACACTGATCACATGTGAACGGTTTCTCTCCAGTGTGGATCCTCATGTGAATCTTGAGATACTTTTTTTGTGTGAAACTCTTTCCACACTGACGGCAGGTGACACATTTCTTGTCTCTTCTTTTCAGTAAAGAAACACTTTCAATCTGTGAGCGAGTTTTTCTTCTAGTTTTTTCATGATGATGTTTCTCCTCCATCAGGCCTGAAATGATAATAAAAGATCTCTTATTTCTGTAGCAAGAACTTTTAGATCAACTGCACAACTATTGAACATAATATTAACATTTAAAAACTATACAATAGTGATACAGTTCTGACAGTCTCTCAGATGGATATTTATTTTAATGAAAACTTTGTTCTTACTAATTTTAAATTAATAATTCATTAGCCATTGTACGTTTTTCACTCAACAGTTACGACACAATTTCCTCATTTTAAAAAATAAAGTGTTTACAGAATTCAGTTTTTAAAATCATGACACCCAGGAAGTGACATCATTTGAACTCTTTCTAGAGTATGTTTTGGATGTTGATATTACTATTTACAAATAAATCAAGAATAAATCAGTTCCAGAGTTTCTTTTATACTAATTCACACATTTTAAGTATTTATGTTCACCTATCCATCCACACTCTAGAAAATGCTGGGTTATTTTTTCAACCCAAACACTGAGTTGAGACTGCTGGTTAAAGGGTTAGTTCACCCTAGGACGCTGGGTTGATTTAACCCAATTTAACCCAATTTGAGTTGAAAATTGATCTTTATCTATGACCCAATAGTGCTGGTGTGAAAGAGAACATGCACATCACGTTAACAAAGCTTGCAACACCAGTGCGAGAAGCCGGCGTTTTCTCAGCGTCTGCAGATGGAAGCAAGTGAAAGATGGTTTATGGTAAGTAAAGATAAAAAAAAATTAAAGTCAATATCAATTGTTTTTGTCCAAGAGTATTTTAAGATTTATTGGAAGGCAAAAAAAAGAGTTCATATGGAAATATTTGCAGTTTTCAGCTCATTTGCATGATGTCTTAACGACCTCTTTTATTGAACTGAAGAGACACTTTTAATATAGTGGGTTTCTTATGTCATATTTACAAAATGTTTTTTGAGGTCTTTTAATAGAGGGTGTGGCAAGCGGGATGAGAACGAGAGCCATGAGAACAGCGAGAGGCCGGTGGCGTGATTGATAATGAGTGCCACCTGCGTGTCACACCGGTCTCGTATCTCACGGAGGAGCTTGGATATGAGGCGCCGGACTGGACAAAAGATTAAGGTTTACTGACACACTAGTTTTTCTCAGTGGACTGTGCAATTTACACTTTTCTCTTTAACATTGTTTTCCCCCTTAAAACTGTTATCATAATTATTAAAATATTTAGCAGTATAGTTTCAAAAACAAAGATTGTTATTATTTACTTACCCTGATGCCATTCAAGTGCATACATGACTTTCTTTTAAGAGAACACAAATTAATTTTTTTAATCTGGAGGAACTTCAAGCTCTGTAGGATGCGTACAATGCAAGAAAAAGGGCTCTGATATTCTCTGAAATGTCTGAACTCTCATGTGAAGTTCATTCTTCTATTGCAATCAAAGCATCACTTTCTACTTCTCACATGAACATGCCAACATATTTGTTACACAGCTGCGTAATGAATTGAGTGCAGACAAGTAGAGCTTTTTTTTGTTAAAGCTTCATTGTTGTGTTCTTATACACCTATTGTTGTGCTATAAGACATTAATTGCTCAGGTTGTGCATGCATTACTTTTGGACTTTCCAAATGATTTAAGTTTTTCATTTTCATGGTATGCATCTACAGACCTCAAGATTCTTTCTAAAAATGTCTGTGTTCTGCTGAAGAAAGGCAGTTGTGCACAACTGGGATAGCATCAGAGTAAATGTATAATGAGAATTTAATTGAACAAATGAACAGATTCTTTACAGGATTTGTGTTAGTTAAAGCAAGTGCTATTTCCCTTTACTCACCCTCAAGCCATCCTAGGTGTATATGACTTTCTTCTTTCTGATGAACACAATCAGAGTTATATTAATAAATATCTTGACACATCCAAGCTTTATAATGGCAGTGAGCGGGATCAATGAGTATGAACTGAAGAAAGTGCATCCATCCGTCATAAATGTACTCCACACGGCCCGGGGGTTTAATAAAGGCCTTCTGAAGTGAAGCAATGTGTTTGTGTTAAAAAAAATATCCATATTTAACAAGTTATAAAGTAAAATATCTAGATTCTGCCATAAACCGTAACACCTCTTACATTTTTGCAGTTCAAAACGCTTACGCTACATCCTATGCCTTCCGTATTCAACTTACAAAAAGTTTCTTCTTAAGTTTACACACGCATCACTTTGCTTTATGATGGATGGATGCACTTTCTTCAGCTTCATACTCGTTGTTTCCTGTTCAATGCCATTATAAAGCTCGGATGCATCCAGACATTTATTTATATATATTTGTGTTCATCAGAAGAAATTAAGTCATATACACCTAGGATGGCTTGAGGGTGAGTGAAGCTTAATTCTCATTAGAAAGTGAACTAATCCTTTAACAACTGTTTTGTTTGTTGTCTTAGTTTTGTGTTTTATATGAATCATAGTTTATCACAGAATTAAATAAATGCCATTACGATACTTACCTATATCTTGTAGATGTCACAATAGTTTATCTCAGTAGAAATGTTGATCTCCTCAAGTCTGTTGACATCAATAAAATGATTTTAATTTACAGATCTGAAGACATCAACATAATGAATGAGGTGAATATAGTATTTATTTACATGAAATAAAGAGGCTTTTCAGCTGCTCTGATGATGATCCATAGACTATCAATACTCATTAAACATTCAGGATCAGCAGCAGATCATCTCACTTTATTAAGTATTTGCTGCTAGAAACAGATTGTTTGAGTCAGAATATATGCAGTATTAGTATTACTAATATTTCTCAAAAAGCGATGAGACACAGTATGACAAACATCTTTATTTAGATTCATACGGACAAAAAACATTGTTTGATAAAGTTCTATTTTCTTATAACTACATTCAAGTAAGTAATTCGTTAGCATCTTACCGTTTGTATGTGAAGAGAACCTGACAAATCAAAACCCTTCTTCTTCAAGGTTCTTTAGATAACAGACACACAAATAGCGCCGAACCCGGTGAAAATCATTCAGAAATGACCCCGTAAAATGACATTTAAACTGTGTAAAGAGGTAAATATTAAGTATTACGCGAAATAGCGTAATTACCTCAGAATTGGGAGCGCGCGTGATGACGTCATAGTCGCGAGGCATAATCAACTGTACACTAGTATCAAAAACGCGCCAAATTCTGTTTAAAACGGCAAAACATCTATAAAACAGCATATCAAACAAAAATATTTTGTGATATGTTTCATAGCTTTTAGATAACTAACTCAAATTATGAAATCATCAGTAGAAAATAAAAAAAGGAAAATAAAAGTTATTGGTGGAGCAAATACAAATTTGATTTATCAGGTAAATGAATGAGACAGAGCTCTCTTTACTTACAAGATAGCAAAGCATCTCAAGAGCAGTGAAGATGGCCAGTTGCAAACTGTCAGTAAAGAACAAGCGTTGAAGCGTTCCACAAGAGTCCTGAAAAATGAAGCCAAAGCGTCTCGATCGCCCCCAGTGGCTGGATGCTGTACAGGTCATAAACCCCGCCCTCTTTATGTAATGTAATGAACGTGAGACAAAACAGTAAAAATGACCCGTCAAATATTTTTTTCTTCCAAAGATGTTTTTGGCAGTTTTTGTCACGCTGATGTTAGTTAAAGTGTTAATAAAACATAAAAAGGTTTTGACATCATGATTGACAGCTGAGATTGACAGCACCAACTGACTTTTCTCTGGATCTTTGGGAAGAGACTGCAGCTTTAACTTTAATTTCTACATTTCCAGAACTGTTTTCACACCGACATAATGAGTTGTTCTGCAGTATTATCCATTTGGGCGGGAGCTTGATATCGCGGCTCCACTGTGCGCTCACTACTGCGCAGACTCGGGCTCCAAGTTCACTATGCACAGACTCGATCTCAAGATGTCAGCAGCTTCTGTTACTACAATGGATGAGAGCATGGGCGGATTGGCCATCGGGCAATTCTGGCAAATGCCAGAGGGGCCGGACCATTTTTTTAAATGTGGGCTGGTCAGTTTTATTTTTAATATATATAAATAAATAGTTTTTACAGGCCTACAGCGCATAGGACAGTTTTTTATTGCTAGCATGATTTCACTATGGTTATAATATATTAATATAGCGGCCGTTATGGCAACAGCCGTCCGCCCGAGTGGCCCCCCCCCCCATTACATCTATATACAAGCCTCACATCATGCTCCGTCAGAGTGAAAAATACATTGGAGCAAAGAGGATAATACGTCGACAGACAAGAGAAATTTAAACAATAAATACCTTTTTGTGGCTCTTTAATGTGCCTTGACAGATTGCTGTAGCACCTAAGTTCAAGCAGCCCGTGACACTACACATTTTTCAAATTCAAGCCCACGATGTTAATCTAAGTGCTTTGTCGGACATAAATGTGGATACGGTGTTATGATTGGTTAGATCGCCTGTCAGTCAAAATCAAAAGTCAAAAAGTCAAACTCAGTCAAAATCAAGCACGTTATCAAAGAGAGAGAGAGCGCAACACAAGCAAATGTCAGTAAAGTTAGAAAAAAAATAAAAGGCGGTGCAGAAAAGGTTCGAGAAAGCAAAAAAAAAAAAGGCTCTTCCGACGCCAATGCCTAAAATTAACCAAACTCTTTTCAAAGGGTATAAATTCGGCTGCTGCAGCGGAGGACAGTGCTGAGGTAAGAAAAGAAAAAACAGAAAATACAGCTAGCTCAAGTCATTCTCATGCAATTAACGCTACTTTGCTCCAGTGTTTTTTTTGTTTTGTTTTTTATTATTATTAAACAGTTGTAAGTGTAGCTGTTACGTTCACATGGACTTTTAGTTTGTTTGTTTGCATTGTCACGTGTTCCTTTGTTCTGTTTCCCGCCACATTCAGTCACCATGGACACTCATTGGACCACGCCCCCTTGTTAACCTGTTTAGCTTGTTTGTGTCAGTGTATTTAAGTTCCTGTCTGTGTTCAGTTGTTTGTCGGGTCTCGTTTGTATTTGGTGTATGCGCTACTCTGGATTCGGTGTTTCTCCCTGTGGATTATCTAGTAGACTTATTATACGTTACTCTTCCTCGTTGTGTGTTTGATATACCAGCATCCTCACAAGTCAGCAGTCTTCCCCATTAGTGTGGTTTCAAAGAACAAGAGATACCCGGAATTTATACTGTAGGGATGGTCATTTAATGAAACTCAAATGTAAATATTCTAAATATTTTGAGATATGGATTTTGGACTTTCATTAGCTGTAGCTCTAATCAACAAATTTAAAAAAAAAAAAAAAACTTTGAAATGTTTTACTTTACATGTAGGGAATCTAGTATAAATGAAAGTTTCATTTTTTAAAAATAATTTACAATAAAAAAAATTAACTTTTTCACGATATTCTAATTATATGACCAGCACCTGTAGATGCTCTTAAAATTTATCTTAAGAATTTTTAGTATATTAATGTACAAAATTAGTGTGTGAAAATAGAGCACTTTAAGTAGGGCTACATTATGGAAGTGTTTTTTTTTGTTTGTTTTTTTACCTGGGAATGCGCGTGTCCATGGGTGTGGTAATATGGGCTGGTGTGGTTACAGTGCCATGGCTGAATTTTTGTCCCAGTCCGCCCCTGGATGAGAGTGAAGGTGTGTCGTTACATTTCAGAAGGCAGTAAAAATAAAGAAATTGCAAACATATAACTGAATAACCTTACAGACAAACCTCATTCTTTACAAGGCCAGAAGGGCAAAAAAAATCACTACTCTTTCCCAGTCTGATACAGGAATAATCACCTATATTTTGTCTTTCTATTAATTGTTAAATACCCAATTTGTAATGTAATTTTTCACCCTTTTTATCTCTGCATTACTACTTTCTTTCCTGTTTGCTCTCAACTAGCCTCTTTCCATCCATGTTCTTCTTAGTTAATGTCATGCACACTGTAATTTTTAAGGATCAGGAGAGCAAGTTCACATTCACTATATAATCACAGATGTTAATTTTATTTTAACACACTGGTTAAAATGTATTTGTGTGTATAAGATCAAATAAAAAAGCATCATGGCATATGCCTGCTATATTACATATATACAGTACATACATAATATTAAACTCTTAATAAACCATAATGATATAATTTATAGGTGTTTTGAAATCGCTGGTTTACTCTACATCACAAACATGTTATAACCAATTCAATCAATGGGTGGCTGTATCATATCATTAACTATGATGAAGCAGGGCGGTCTCAAGAGAATCCAGGTTATCCCGTTATATTTTCCTGTTGATATGAAAAAATCAGGTACACTAAGCAATATAGCAGGTGAATTATGCACATGATGCATATTACAATGTTATGATGAACTACATGCCTTTCTCCACTGATGTTCTTAGTTGTTCAAAGCGTTTCTAAGGATACTTATTTACAGAAGGCAGACTGAGATGGTGAAGTGCACTTTCACATGAACATTAGATCAAACAATCTAAGAGTCAAACAATAATCCACAAAGGCAAAAATATACCACATGGTTAAACAACAGACAACTAATCAGAAAACAAGCGCCATCTGAACCTCAACTACAAAGACCATGAAAAGAAATACATGAAAAGAGACCATGAACTCAAATGACAATTTTCAAGTTAAAAGACATGAAAAAGCACGGGGTCCTGACATAATTTCAATCTTCCACTTCTTCTTTTAATCAGTTTCTGGCCCAAACATATATGACTGAATTAACCAGAATTTCCACTTGACATTGTGCAGCATTTGCTACAGTAAAGTTGACCGAGTGGATCTCTGAGCTGGAGTAAGTTGCATATTCATGGAGCATATACTAAATTAAGCAAGGGTGCAGATATACATTCAAGCCATTTTAAGGCGTTTAAAATTATTAAGAGTTTGTCATTTTGTTGATTAAAGATGAGATTTAAGGGATACAATTATTGACTACAGGGACTATCCTTGTTCTAATGTTGATGAATTCAGAGCTTTTTAAATGAGCAACTGCTTTAGTTATTTACATAAACACACCCACACTATGTCCATATAAGGTCATTCCACACACCCTTTTCTTTTGTCACTCTCAGCAAACATGACACTCTCTAAAGATGTAGCAAGATCCTCAAACAAAAATATTTGACACCTGATGTCACCTGTTGGAGTTTGGGTTCCTTGCCACTGTCGCCTTTGGCTTGCTTAGTTGGGGACACTTGACATTTGATATTCAACAGTGCTTTGATCTGCCTGCATTGACGCTATTTTCTTTAAGAGCTGCCGTGCAGCCAAAATTATGTACCGGTTATCACTGCAAAGCTGCTTTGACACAATCTGCATTGTAAAAAGTGCTATATAAATAAAGGTGACTTAACTTGACATGCATAAGAAACCAACGATGTATCCTGAAATGAAGCCGAACAATAGAAAATGTTTATTTTTAGAACACATTACACTCACTCCAAGTAGCACCGGCCCTGGAGATAGTAAAGCATCTAAAGAGAATAAAAATGAAGAAGGCCAATTGCAAATCTACATGAAGTTTATTTTACATGTGTTTTCTAAATACACTATAAGAGGAAGAATAAAAAATTGTTTTAAAAAATAAAAATAAAGAACAAGTTAAATAGTTAAATCTTAAACGTGTTACAGAAAGACCAGTTTGTACATGGAAAAAAACTTCTCTCCATAAACTTTTAAACAAACTTCAAGTGATACATAAGAAGAAGAAGATTTAACAAATAAATTGTCCAAATACTATACATCAAAATTGTATGGAAGAATATAAAATGACGTTCTTTGGGGAAGAACTCATATTTGCGTCGATCTGAATCTCACATTTGAAACTGCTTGTCTTGAAGATGAACTATTCACTGTGACAAATTTAAATGTTTCTTTGTCTTGTTGGTCGTTGTGGCTGGTTAGGACAGATTTTGAAGATGATCTACTTACTGTGATTGGTTTTTGTATGTCTGTGTAGAGAAGATGAATGAGTGAAACTTTTCCCAATGCAGTGCAGTGATACGGTTTCTCTCCAGTGTGGATCCTCTGTGTTTTTTCATGGATCCTGAATCACTGAATGTCTTGTCGCAGTGTGAACACATGTAAGGTTTCTCTCCAGTGTGGATCGCCTGGTGTCGTTTCAAATGTTCAGCTCTAATAAAAGTCTTCTCACACTCAAAGCACATATGATTTCTTACACCAGTATGTATTTTCTGATGTTTTTTTAAACCTTGCAGCAGTGAAAATCTCTTTCCACACAAAGAACATGAATTGGTTTCTCCTGTGAATGAACTTTCAGGTGGATCTTCAGGTCTGAAGCCCTCAAAAATGTTTTGCCACATTGATCACATTCATGCCGTTTTTCTCCAGTGTGGATGATCTTGTGTCTCTTAAGGTATCCTTTATGTGTGAAACTCTTTCCACACTGATCACATGTGAACGGTTTCTCTCCAGTGTGGATCCTCATGTGAATCTTGAGATACTTTTTTTGTGTGAAACTACTTCCACACTGACGGCAGGTGACACATTTCTTGCCTCTTCTTTTCAGTAAAGAAACACTTTCAGTCTGTGAGCGAGTTTTTCTTCTAGTTTTTTCATGATGATGTTTCTCCTCCATCAGGCCTGAAATGATAATAAAAGATCTCTTATTTCTGTAGCAAGAACTTTTAGATCAACTGCACAACTATTGAACATAATATTAACATTTAAAAACTATACAATAGTGATACAGTTCTGACAGTCTCTCAGATGGATATTATTTTAATATAAAACTTATAGAACTTTGTTCTTACTAATTTTAAATTAATAATTCATTAGCCATTGTACATTTTTCACTCAACATAGTTACGACACAATTTCCTCGTTTTAAAAAAAAAAGTGTTTACAGAATTCAGTTTTTAAAATCATGACACCCAGGAAGTGACATCATTTGAACTCTTTCTAGAGTATGTTTTGGATGTTGATATTACTATTTACAAATAAATCAAGAATAAATCAGTTCCAGAGTTTCTTTTATACTAATTCAAACATTTTAAGTATTTATGTTCACCTATCCATCCACACTCTAGAAAATGCTGGGTTATTTTTTCAACCCAAACACTGAGTTGAGACTGCTGGTTAAAGGGTTAGTTCACCCAAAAATGAAAATGATGTCATTAATGACTCACCCTCATGTCGTTCCACACCCGTAAGACCTTCATTCATCTTCAGAACACAGTTTAAGATATTTTAGATTTAGTCCGACAGCTTTCTGTCCCTCCATTGAAAATGTATGTACGGTAGACTGTCCATGTCCAGAAAGGTAATAAAAACATCATCAAAGTAGTCCATGTGACATCAGTGGGTTAGTTTTTGAAGCATCTAAAATACATTTTGGTCCAAAAATAACAAAAAATACTACTTTATTCAGCATTGTCTTCTCTTCCAGGTCTGTGTATATCCACAGTGACGCTGCTTCTTCTTCTTCTACGGCGGTTGGCATCCAGCTTATTGGTGCATTACCGCCCCCTTCTGCTCCGGACTGTGACGCGATTAGGACATCCGCGAGTCCGCGACATGCACACCTACGCACCATTTTAAAAAATATAGCAATACCAAAATACAAACAATGTAGAATAGCTTGAATACAGCGTGCGTCTCCCTCAGACTGTAAACGAAGCTCGGGCGCACCAGATAACACGTCAGCAGCGTCACTGCGGAGTCGGAGTGTTTCATGATTTAACATATTTCTAGTATGTTTGGTACATCATGGCATATTAAAATGTTTTTCTGAGAATGAACTAAAGTGTAAAGCATACCATTTCCTGTTGCCAGCAGGTGGCGCTATGACTAACTGAATATTGGCATATAGATGTCTTTAGGCCAGGACTCTTATCACACATGTGAAGTTTGGAGCAGATCGGACATTGTATGCTTGAGCTGCATCATTCATGGCGAAACATCAGAATTTGTCAGGCTGCCACGGACACGCCCTTCAACGAAAACTCAAGATCTTTGCAATTAAATGTCGCTAAGGCCTTAAGATTAGACTGACCATATATGATGTTGTTATTATTAAATGTCTTTGAGGAGTTAATCACAGTGTAAAACATGTCATTTCCTGTTGCTGACAGGTGGCGCTATGACTGCAACTGAACAATGGCATATAGATATCTTCAGGTCAGGACTCTAATAAAACTTGTGAAGTTTGGGGCTCCAACATCGTATGCCTGAGTTACAACAACTTCCTGTTTCATGGCAAAACATCGAACTTTGGCAGGCCGCTACGGCCACACCCTTCAGTGAAAACTCTAGATCTTCGCAATTTAACGTCATAAAGGCCTTTAGATTAGACTGACCAAATATGATGTTGATCTGATTAAAGCTGTAGGAGGAGTTCGTTAAAGTACAACATCTGGAAATGGCAAAAACTGCACAAATTTTGCAAAGAAAATTCATAATATCTGACTTCCTGTTGGTTTTCAGATTTCACTCCAAGAGACTTTTTTGTAGGTATTGGGCTGTTAGATGTGTGTACCAAATTTCATACCTGTACGTGAAACGTAGTGTCAGGGGCACTTCGTTGAAATTTTTTAGGTGGCGCTATCGAGCCATTTTGCCATACTTAATTCTGAAACCCATATCAGACGTAAATTTTCACCACTTCTGACGCATCTGCAAAGTTTCATGAGTTTTCGAGTATGTTTCGGCCCTCAAAAAAGTCATTCACCTTACATGGCAAAACATCAGACTTTGTCGGTCACCACGGACACACCCTTCAACGAAAACTCAAGATCTTTGCAATTTAACATATCAAAGGCCTTAAGATTAGACTGGCCATATATGATGTGCTTCTGATTTAATCTCTATGAGGAGTTAAGCACAGTGTAAAACATGTCATTTCCTGTTGCCTCCAGGTGGCGCTATGACTGTAACTGAATATTGCCATATAGATGTCTTCAGGTCAGGACTCTAATAAAACATGTGAAGTTTGGGGCAGATCAGACATTGTATACCCGAGTTACAACAACTTCCTGTTTCATGACGAAACATCGAACTTTGCCAGGCAGCCAAGGACACGCCCTTCAGCAAAAACTCTAGATCTTTGCAATTTCACGTCTTAAAGGCCTTTAGATTAGACTGACCAAATATGATGTTGATCTGATTAAAGCTCTAGGAGGAGTTCGTTAAAGTACAACATGTGGAAATGGCTAAAACCTACAAAATTTTGTAGAGAAAATTCAAAATATCTCACTTCCTGTTGGGTTTACAAACTTTGCACCCAGGGGCTTTTTTGTAGGTATTGGGCTGTTACATCTCTCTACCGAATTTCATAACTGTACGTGAAACGTAGCACGAAGGGCGCTTAATTGAAATTTTGTAGGTGGCGCTATCGAGCCATTTTGCCACACCTAATTCTGAAACCCATATCAGATGTAAATTTTCACCACTTCTGACGCGTGTGCAAAGTTTCATGAGTTTTTGAGAACGTTTAGGCCCTCAAAAATGCGATTCATTTTGGAGAAGAAGAATAATTGGCTGAGCAATTCCAATAGGGTCCTCACACCATCGGTGCTCGGGCCCTAATAAAGTCGTAGTTTTTGTTATTTTTGGACCAAAATGTATTTTAGATGCTTCAAAAACTTCTAACTAACCCACTGATGTCACATGGACTACTTTGATGATGTTTTTATTACCTTTCTGGACATGGACAGTCTACCGTACATACATTTTCAATGGAGGGACAGAAATCTCTCGGACTAAATCTAAAATATCTTAAACTGTGTTCCGAAGATGAACGGAGGTCTTACGGGTGTGGAACGACATGAGGGTGAGTCATTAATGACATAATTTTCATTTTTAGGTGAACTAACCCTTTAAGGACGCTGGGTTGATTTAACTCAATTTGAGTTGAAAATTGATCTTTATCTATGACCCAATAGTGCTGGTGTGAAAGAGAACATGCACATCACGTTAACAAAGCTTGCAACACCAGTGCGAGAAGCCGGCATTTTCTCAGCGTCTGCAGATGGAAGCAAGTGAAAGATGGTTTATGGTAAGTAAAGATAAAAAAATTAAAGTCAATATCAATTGTTTTTGTCCAGTATTTTAAGATTTATTGAAAGGCAGAAAAAAAGACTTCATATGGAAATATTTTCAGTTTTCAGCTCATTTGCATGATGTCTTAACGACCTCTTTCATTGAACTGAAAAGATACTTTTAATATAGTGGGTTTCTTATGTCATATTTACAAAATGTTTTCTGAGGTCTTTTAATAGAGGGTGTGGCAAGCGGGACGAGAACGAGAGCCGTGAGAACAGCGAGAGGCCGGTGGCGTGATTGATAATGAGAGTCACCTGCGTGCCACACCGGTCTCGTATCTCACGGAGGAGCTTGGATATGAGGCGCCGGACTGGACAAAAGCTCAAGGTTTACTAACACACTGGTTTTTCTCAGTGGACTTTGCAATTTACACTTTTCTCTTTAACATTGTTTTTCCCCTTAAAAATGTTATCATAATGATTAAAATATAAAGCAGTATAGTTTCAAAAATAAAGATTGTTATTATTTACTTACCCTGATGCCATTCAAGTGCATACATGACTTTCTTTATGAGAACACAAATTAATCTTTTTAATCTGGAGGAACTTCAAGCTCTGTAGGATGCGTACAATCATGGGCGGACTGGCCATCTGGCATACCGGGCACTTTCCCGGTGGGCCGACGGTCGCCGACCGCAAAAAAAAAAAAAAAAAAAAAAAATCTCTCGGCCCATGAAAGTGGTAGGCCTAGATCGGCGGCACAATGCTTTTTCAATTGACACTGGGCTGCTGGCCCAAAACACTTTAGTCAAAAATATCACATAGGCTAGTTTTTTTTACCTTCTGACAGACGCGGCTCATGAAACATGTAGCTCAGCGGCCCATTGGTTGTTTTCTTGATTGACACTGGACTGGACCAATCATATCTTTGAACAGCACCATCTATAGGATTTCTGCCTGCACGCAGTTTCATTGTGATCATGGAGAAGAAACGCAAAGGAGGTGCAGAGAAGCTGCGTGAGAGAAAAAAACGCTGCCAAATGTGTCAAATTGACACAAATGTTTTCGGTAGTAGCAGCAGGGGCGTAAATCGCGGGGGGGACAGGACCCCCCCTATCTGAGTGCTGTCCCCTCAACAAAATATAATTAATAACCACGCTAAATATTGTGCATAAATTATATAAACTTAAAATAATTATGTAAGTAGTAAAGCAATACAAACGCAAACGGGCGTTTTAAGTTTAGAGACATTTTGAGTCACCCCTCCCTTGCCTCACAGTGGTTTGGTCCACCGCGCACGTCACACTCGCTTGTGTGTAGATTCTGTAGAAGTCCGGCGGCGCCGGCGGGAGAGAGAACAGTTCTACAGACAGATGAGTTCCAGTAA
>JAOTNS010000754.1:0-60244 GCA_028476615.1 Culter alburnus
GTTCATTATGGACTTCTGTATGGGTAAAGTAACAACAGAAGACGTCAAAAGTAATGTATGAAAAGTTCAAGATCGAATGCTCTTTGGCTAGAAATGTGTCCTTTAGGTCAAATATGCAAATACTGTTTTGGCTGACGTATCATCAGACTCAATGTGTCAGTATGGAAAATTTCTTGATTGCTGACTAATTTGCCAGAAATTTGTTCAGTAGGTCAAAATGGGTTCTTATATGGCTGAAGTAAGATCAGAGTGAATCAATGAGCATGTATTGAAAGTTCAAGATCGAGTACTTTTGGGCCAGAAATATGTTCATTAGGTCAAATATGGACTTACAGTATGGCTGATGTGACATCAGAAGGCGTCAGTAAGTATATATAAAAAGTTCAAGATCAAGTACTGTTTGGCCAGAAATATGCTCCTTAGGTCAAATATGGACTACTTGTCTGTCTGATGTAACACCAGAAGGAGTCAATGAGTCTGTATAGAATTTCATCATCAAGGATTAATTTGCCAGAAATTTGTTCAGTAGGTCAGAAATGGGTTCATATATGGCTGAAGTAGGAAAGCAGTGAATCAATGAATATGTATTGAAAGTTCATGATCGAGTGTTAATTTGCCAGAAATATTGGCAAATTAACACTAAAAAAAAGGCAATACTCTATGGCTGACGTATCATTAAAGGAGTCAATCAGTTTATATAAAAAGTTCATCATCGAGAAATAATTTGCCAGAAATTTGTTTAGCAGATCAAAATGGGTTCCTATATGGATGAAGTAAAATCAGAGTGAATCAATGAGTATGTACTGAAAGTTCAAGGTCGAGTACTTTTGGGCCAGAAATAGTTCACTCGGTCATATAGACTTACTGTCTGGATAATCTAACATAGGATGGAGTCAATAAGTATCTATATGAAGTTCATGATTGAAGACTAATTTGCCAGAAATATGATCTATATGGAATTCCTTTAGGGTAAAGTAACATCAGAAGGCGTCAAAAGTAATGTATGAAAAGTTCAAGATCGAATGCTCTTTGCCTAGAAATGTGTCCTTTGGGTCAAATATGCAAATACTGTTTTGGCTGACGTATCATCAGACTCAATGTGTCAGTATGGAAATTTCTTGATTGCTGACTAATTTGCCAGAAATTTGTTCAGTAGGTCAAAATGGGTTCTTATATGGCTGAAGTAAATCAGACTGAATCAATGAGTATGTATTGAAAGTTCAAGATCGAGTACTTTTGGGCCAGAAATATGTTCATTAGGTCAAATATGGACTACAGTATGGCTGATGTGACATCAGAAGGCGTCAGTAAGTATATATAAAAGTTCAAGATCAAGTACTGTTTGGCCAGAAATATGCTCCTTAGGTCAAATATGCAATACTCTATGGCTGAAGTAACATCAGTATGAGGCATGTATATAAAGTTCATGATCGAGGACTCTTAGGACAGAAAAATTTAATCAAGTCTAATTTGAACTGCTATATGGCTGAAAAAATCAGATGGATTCAATGACTATGTATACTAATTTGCCAGAAATATGTTCATTATGGACTTCTGTATGGGTAAAGTAACAACAGAAGACGTCAAAAGTAATGTATGAAAAGTTCAAGATCGAATGCTTTGGCTAGAAATGTGTCCTTTAGGTCAAATATGCAAATACTGTTTTGGCTGACGTATCATCAGACTCAATGTGTCAGTATGGAAATTTCTTGATTGCTGACTAATTTGCCAGAAATTTGTTCAGTAGGTCAAAATGGGTTCTTATATGGCTGAAGTAAGATCAGAGTGAATCAATGAGCATGTATTGAAAGTTCAAGATCGAGTACTTTTGGGCCAGAAATATGTTCATTAGGTCAAATATGGACTTACAGTATGGCTGATGTGACATCAGAAGGCGTCAGTAAGTATATATAAAAAGTTCAAGATCAAGTACTGTTTGGCCAGAAATATGCTCCTTAGGTCAAATATGGACTACTTGTCTGTCTGATGTAACACCAGAAGGAGTCAATGAGTCTGTATAGAAATTTCATCATCAAGGATTAATTTGCCAGAAATTTGTTCAGTAGGTCAGAAATGGGTTCATATATGGCTGAAGTAGGAAAGCAGTGAATCAATGAATATGTATTGAAAGTTCATGATCGAGTGTTAATTTGCCAGAAATATTGGCAAATTAACACTAAAAAAAAGGCAATACTCTATGGCTGACGTATCATTAAAGGAGTCAATCAGTTTATATAAAAAGTTCATCATCGAGAAATAATTTGCCAGAAATTTGTTCAGCAGATCAAAATGGGTTCCTATATGGATGAAGTAAAATCAGAGTGAATCAATGAGTATGTACTGAAAGTTCAAGGTCGAGTACTTTTGGGCCAGAAATAGGTTCACTCGGTCATATAGACTTACTGTCTGGATAATCTAACATAGGATGGAGTCAATAAGTATCTATATGAAGTTCATGATTGAAGACTAATTTGCCAGAAATATGATCTATATGGAATTCCTTTAAGGGTAAAGTAACCAGAAGGCGTCAAAAGTAATGTATGAAAAGTTCAAGATCGAATGCTCTTTGCCTAGAAATGTGTCCTTTGGGTCAAATATGCAAATACTGTTTTGGCTGACGTATCATCAGACTCAATGTGTCAGTATGGAAATTTTTTGATTGCTGACTAATTTGCCAGAAATTTGTTCAGTAGGTCAAAATGGGTTCTTAAATGGCTGAAGTAAATCAGACTGAATCAATGAGCATGTATTGAAAGTTCAAGATCGAGTACTTTTGGGCCAAATATGTTCATTAGGTCAAATATGGACTACAGTATGGCTGATGTGACATCAGAAGGCGTCAGTAAGTATATATAAAAAGTTCAAGATCAAGTACTGTTTGCCAGAAATATGCCCGTTAGGTCAAATATGCAATACTCTATGGCTGAAGTAACATCAGTATGAGGCATGTATATAAAGTTCATGATCGAGGACTCTTAGGACAGAAAAATTTAATCAAGTCTAATTTGAACTGCTATATGGCTGAAAAAATCAGATGGATTCAATGACTATGTATACTAATTTGCCAGAAATATGTTCATATGGACTTCTGTATGGGTAAAGTAACAACAGAAGACGTCAAAAGTAATGTATGAAAAGTTCAAGATCGAATGCTCTTTGGCTAGAAATGTGTCCTTTAGGTCAAATATGCAAATACTGTTTTGGCTGACGTATCATCAGACTCAATGTGTCAGTATGGAAATTTCTTGATTGCTGACTAATTTGCCAGAAATTTGTTCAGTAGGTCAAAATGGGTTCTTATATGGCTGAAGTAAGATCAGAGTGAATCAATGAGCATGTATTGAAAGTTCAAGATCGAGTACTTTTGGGCCAGAAATATGTTCATTAGGTCAAATATGGACTTACAGTATGGCTGTGACATCAGAAGGCGTCAGTAAGTATATATAAAAAGTTCAAGATCAAGTACTGTTTGGCCAGAAATATGCTCCTTAGGTCAAATATGGACTACTTGTCTGTCTGATGTAACACCAGAAGGAGTCAATGAGTCTGTATAGAAATTTCATCATCAAGGATTAATTTGCCAGAAATTTGTTCAGTAGGTCAGAAATGGGTTCATATATGGCTGAAGTAGGAAAGCAGTGAATCAATGAATATGTATTGAAAGTTCATGATCGAGTGTTAATTTGCCAGAAATATGGCAAATTAACACTAAAAAAAGGCAATACTCTATGGCTGACGTATCATTAAAGGAGTCAATCAGTTTATATAAAAAGTTCATCATCGAGAAATAATTTGCCAGAAATTTGTTCAGCAGATCAAAATGGGTTCCTATATGGATGAAGTAAAATCAGAGTGAATCAATGAGTATGTACTGAAAGTTCAAGGTCGAGTACTTTTGGGCCAGAAATAGGTTCACTCGGTCATATAGACTTACTGTCTGGATAATCTAACATAGGATGGAGTCAATAAGTATCTATATGAAGTTCATGATTGAAGACTAATTTGCCAGAAATATGATCTATATGGAATTCCTTTAAGGGTAAAGTAACATCAGAAGGCGTCAAAAGTAATGTATGAAAAGTTCAAGATCGAATGCTCTTTGCCTAGAAATGTGTCCTTTGGGTCAAATATGCAAATACTGTTTTGGCTGACGTATCATCAGACTCAATGTGTCAGTATGGAAATTTTTTGATTGCTGACTAATTTGCCAGAAATTTTGTTCAGTAGGTCAAAATGGGTTCTTATGGCTGAAGTAATCAGACTGAATCAATGAGCATGTATGAAAGTTCAAGATCGAGTACTTTTGGGCCAGAAATATGTTCATTAGGTCAAATATGGACTTACAGTATGGCTGATGTGACATCAGAAGGCGTCAGTAAGTATATATAAAAAGTTCAAGATCAAGTACTGTTTGGCCAGAAATATGCTCCTTAGGTCAAATATGCAATACTCTATGGCTGAAGTAACATCAGTATGAGGCATGTATATAAAGTTCATGATCGAGGACTCTTAGGCAGAAAAAATTAATCAAGTCTAATTTGAACTGCTATATGGCTGAAAAAATCAGATGGATTCAATGACTATGTATACTAATTTGCCAGAAATATGTTCATTATGGACTTCTGTATGGGTAAAGTAACAACAGAAGACGTCAAAAGTAATGTATGAAAAGTTCAAGATCGAATGCTCTTTGGCTAGAAATGTGTCCTTTAGGTCAAATATGCAAATACTGTTTTGGCTGACGTATCATCAACTCAATGTGTCAGTATGGAAATTCTTGATTGCTGACTAATTTGCCAGAAATTTGTTCAGTAGGTCAAATGGGTTCTTATATGGCCCAATGTATGAAAAGTTCAAGATCGAATAGAAATGTGTCGGTCAAATGCAAATACTGTTTGGCTGATTATCATCAGACCAATGTGTCAGTATGGAAATATTGCTGACTAATTTGCCAGAAATTTGTTCAGTAGGTCAAAATGGGTTCTTAAATGGCTGAAGTAAAATCAGACTGAATCAATGAGCATGTATTGAAAGTTCAAGATCGAGTACTTTGGGCCAGAAATATGTTCATTAGGTCAAATATGGACTTACAGTATGGCTGATGTGACATCAGAAGGCGTCAGTAAGTATATATAAAAAGTTCAAGATCAAGTACTGTTTGGCCAGAAATATGCTCCTTAGGTCAAATATGCAATATTCTATGGCTGAAGTAACATCAGTATGAGGCATGTATATAAAGTTCATGATCGAGGACTCTTAGGACAGAAAAAATGTAATCAAGTCTAATTTGAAGCTATATGGCTGAAAAAATCAGATGGATTCAAATGTATACTAATTTGCCAGAAATATGTTCATTATGGACTTCTGTATGGGTAAAGTAACAACAGAAGACGTCAAAAGTAATGTATGAAAAGTTCAAGATCGAATGCTCTTTGGCTAGAAATGTGTCCTTTAGGTCAAATATGCAAATACTGTTTTGGCTGACGTATCATCAGACTCAATGTGTCAGTATGGAAATTTCTTGATTGCTGACTAATTTGCCAGAAATTTGTTCAGTAGGTCAAAATGGGTTCTTAAATGGCTGAAGTAAGATCAGACTAAATCAATGAGTATGTATTGAAAGTTCAAGATCGAGTACTTTTGGGCCAGAAATATGTTCATTAGGTCAAATATGGACTACAGTATGGCTGATGTGACATCAGAAGGCGTCAGTAAGTATATATAAAAAGTTCAAGATCAAGTACTGTTTGGCCAGAAATATGCTCCTTAGGTCAAATATGCAATACTCTATGGCTGAAGTAACATCAGTATGAGGCATGTATATAAAGTTCATGATCGAGGACTCTTAGGACAGAAAAAATGTAATCAAGTCTAATTTGAACTGCTATATGGCTGAAAAAATCAGATGGATTCAATGACTATGTATACTAATTTGCCAGAAATATGTTCATTATGGACTTCTGTATGGGTAAAGTAACAACAGAAGACGTCAAAAGTAATGTATGAAAAGTTCAAGATCGAATGCTCTTTGGCTAGAAATGTGTCCTTTAGGTCAAATATGCAAATACTGTTTTGGCTGACGTATCATCAGACTCAATGTGTCAGTATGGAAATTTCTTGATTGCTGACTAATTTGCCAGAAATTTGTTCAGTAGGTCAAAATGGGTTCTTATATGGCTGAAGTAAGATCAGAGTGAATCAATGAGCATGTATTGAAAGTTCAAGATCGAGTACTTTTGGGCCAGAAATATGTTCATTAGGTCAAATATGGACTTACAGTATGGCTGATGTGACATCAGAAGGCGTCAGTAAGTATATATAAAAAGTTCAAGATCAAGTACTGTTTGGCCAGAAATATGCTCCTTAGGTCAAATATGGACTACTTGTCTGTCTGATGTAACACCAGAAGGAGTCAATGAGTCTGTATAGAAATTTCATCATCAAGGATTAATTTGCCAGAAATTTGTTCAGTAGGTCAGAAATGGGTTCATATATGGCTGAAGTAGGAAAGCAGTGAATCAATGAATATGTATTGAAAGTTCATGATCGAGTGTTAATTTGCCAGAAATATTGGCAAATTAACACTAAAAAAAAGGCAATACTCTATGGCTGACGTATCATTGAAAGGAGTCAATCAGTTTATATAAAAAGTTCATCATCGAGAAATAATTGCCAGAAATTTGTTTAGCAGATCAAAATGGGTTCCTATATGGATGAAGTAAAATCAGAGTGAATCAATGAGTATGTACTGAAAGTTCAAGGTCGAGTACTTTTGGGCCAGAAATAGGTTCACTCGGTCATATAGACTTACTGTCTGGATAATCTAACATAGGATGGAGTCAATAAGTATCTATATGAAGTTCATGATTGAAGACTAATTTGCCAGAAATATGATCTATATGGAATTCCTTTAAGGGTAAAGTAACATCAGAAGGCGTCAAAAGTAATGTATGAAAAGTTCAAGATCGAATGCTCTTTGCCTAGAAATGTGTCCTTTGGGTCAAATATGCAAATACTGTTTTGGCTGACGTATCATCAGACTCAATGTGTCAGTATGGAAATTTTTGATTGCTGACTAATTTGCCAGAAATTTGTTCAGTAGGTCAAAATGGGTTCTTCTATGGCTGAAGTAAGATCAGAGTGAATCAATGAGCATGTATTGAAAGTTCAAGATCGAGTACTTTTGGGCCAGAAATATGTTCATTAGGTCAAATATGGACTTACAGTATGGCTGATGTGACATCAGAAGGCGTCAGTAAGTATATAAAAAGTTCAAGATCAAGTACTGTTTGGCCAGAAATATGCTCCTTAGGTCAAATATGCAATACTCTATGGCTGAAGTAACATCAGTATGAGGCATGTATATAAAGTTCATGATCGAGGACTCTTAGGACAGAAAAAATTAATCAAGTCTAATTTGAACTGCTATATGGCTGAAAAAATCAGATGGATTCAATGACTATGTATACTAATTTGCCAGAAATATGTTCATTATGGACTTCTGTATGGGTAAAGTAACAACAGAAGACGTCAAAAGTAATGTATGAAAAGTTCAAGATCGAATGCTCTTTGGCTAGAAATGTGTCCTTTAGGTCAAATATGCAAATACTGTTTTGGCTGACGTATCATCAGACTCAATGTGTCAGTATGGAAATTTCTTGATTGCTGACTAATTTGCCAGAAATTTGTTCAGTAGGTCAAAATGGGTTCTTATATGGCTGAAGTAAGATCAGAGTGAATCAATGAGCATGTATTGAAAGTTCAAGATCGAGTACTTTTGGGCCAGAAATATGTTCATTAGCTCAAATATGGACTTACAGTATGGCTGATGTGACATCAGAAGGCGTCAGTAAGTATATATAAAAAGTTCAAGATCAAGTACTGTTTGGCCAGAAATATGCTCCTTAGGTCAAATATGGACTACTTGTCTGTCTGATGTAACACCAGAAGGAGTCAATGAGTCTGTATAGAAATTTCATCATCAAGGATTAATTTGCCAGAAATTTGTTCAGTAGGTCAGAAATGGGTTCATATATGGCTGAAGTAGGAAAGCAGTGAATCAATGAATATGTATTGAAAGTTCATGATCGAGTGTTAATTTGCCAGAAATATTGGCAAATTAACACTAAAAAAAGGCAATACTCTATGGCTGACGTATCATTAAAAGGAGTCAATCAGTTTATATAAAAAGTTCATCATCGAGAAATAATTTGCCAGAAATTTGTTCAGCAGATCAAAATGGGTTCCTATATGGATGAAGTAAAATCAGAGTGAATCAATGAGTATGTACTGAAAGTTCAAGGTCGAGTACTTTTGGGCCAGAAATAGGTTCACTCGGTCATATAGACTTACTGTCTGGATAATCTAACATAGGATGGAGTCAATAAGTATCTATATGAAGTTCATGATTGAAGACTAATTTGCCAGAAATATGATCTATATGGAATTCCTTTAAGGGTAAAGTAACATCAGAAGGCGTCAAAAGTAATGTATGAAAAGTTCAAGATCGAATGCTCTTTGCCTAGAAATGTGTCCTTTGGGTCAAATATGCAAATACTGTTTTGGCTGACGTATCATCAGACTCAATGTGTCAGTATGGAAATTTTTTGATTGCTGACTAATTTGCCAGAAATTTGTTCAGTAGGTCAAAATGGGTTCTTCTATGGCTGAAGTAAGATCAGAGTGAATCAATGAGCATGTATTGAAAGTTCAAGATCGAGTACTTTTGGGCCAGAAATATGTTCATTAGGTCAAATATGGACTTACAGTATGGCTGATGTGACATCAGAAGGCGTCAGTAAGTATATATAAAAAGTTCAAGATCAAGTACTGTTTGGCCAGAAATATGCTCCTTAGGTCAAATATGCAATACTCTATGGCTGAAGTAACATCAGTATGAGGCATGTATATAAAGTTCATGATCGAGGACTCTTAGGACAGAAAAAATGTAATCAAGTCTAATTTGAACTGCTATATGGCTGAAAAAATCAGATGGATTCAATGACTATGTATACTAATTTGCCAGAAATATGTTCATTATGGACTTCTGTATGGGTAAAGTAACAACAGAAGACGTCAAAAGTAATGTATGAAAAGTTCAAGATCGAATGCTCTTTGGCTAGAAATGTGTCCTTTAGGTCAAATATGCAAATACTGTTTTGGCTGACGTATCATCAGACTCAATCTGTCAGTATGGAAATTTCTTGATTGACTAATTTGCCAGAAATTTGTTCAGTAGTTCAAAATGGGTTCTTTATGTTCTGTATGTATAACATGGACTTTTTTATGGGTGAAGTAACATCAGAAGGAGTCAATGGTAATCTATGAAAAGTTCAAGATCAATTACTCTTTGGCCAGAAGTATGTCATTTAGCTCAAATATGCAAATACTGTATGCAAAAGTGCTAGCTACTGAGTGATAGTATTTAGTATATGTCACTCTTCAGAAGGCTGATGGTAAAAGGGAGTTAGCCATCTTAGTGCTAGCTACAAACAGCTGTCCTCATACCAAGATCACAAGACTCTGCACTACCAAAGTTGCCTTACAACAAAAAGGATTTGCAAGTCTGTACAAAACATGTTGATTACCAAGAGATCAGTTTGAGGCTTGTCTAGTAGATATAAAGAATGAAATTTCATCAGAAGGAGTCAAAGAGTCAGAATAGAAATTTCTTGATTAAGGACTAATTTTGCCAGAAATATGTTCAGTTGGTCTATTATGGATTGACTGACTGATGGGTGATGTAACATCAGAAAGAGTCAATGATAATGTATAAACAGTTCAAGATCGAATGCTCTTTGGCTAGAAATGTGTCCTTTAGGTCAAATATACAAATACTGTATTGGCTGAAGCATCATCAGACTCAATGAGTCAGTATAGGAATTTCTTGATGGAGGAATAATTTATCTAAAATATGTTCAGTAGGAGTCAATAAGTGTGTGTATGAAGTTCATGATCGAATATTAATTTGCCAGAAATATGATAGGGATGTCAAACAGGTAATCCTCTATGGGTGATGTATCATTAAAAGGAGTCAATGAGTTTATATAAAAAGTTCATCATCGAGGAATAATTTGCCAGAAATTTCGTCAGCAGGACAAAAAAGGGTTCATATATCTATATATATGGAGTCAATGACTATGTATAGAAAGTTCAAGATTGAGTACTCTTGGGCCAAAATATGTTCAGACAGTCAAACATAAACTACTGTCTACATCAGATGGAGCCAATGAGTCAGTAAAGGAATTTCATGATCAAGGACTAATTTGCCAGAAATATGTTCAGTAGGTCTAATATGGACTACATTATGGCTGATGTGACATCAGAAGGCATCAGTAAGTATATAGAAAAAGTTCAAGATCGAGTACTCTTTGGCCAGAAGTATGTCCGTTAGGTCAAATATGCAATACTCTATAGCTGAAGTTTCATCAGAAGGAGTCAAAGAGTCAGTATAGAAATTTCATGATCAAGGACTAATTTGCAAGAAATATGTTCAGAAGTTTAAATGTGCAATACTCTATGACTTAAGTATCATCAGGAGTCATTGAGTTTGTATAAAAACTTCATGATTGAGTTCTAATTTGCCAGAAATATGTCCAATAAGTCAAAGATGGGCTCATGAATGTCTGAATTAACGTTAACGATTACTACGATTTGCATAGAATAATTAATATAACTATGTCCTGTTGCATTGCAACATGTATTTTATGCACTGTTTCATCAGAAGGAGTCAATAAGTCATGCATTGTATACAAGAACTAAGGTATTCCTCATGCATTGAAGGGAAAACATAAAATATTTAGTGTTGCAGTGAATGAACTAATCATCCCTTATGCACTGAAGATATAACACAACGTGCAGTAAGTTATTCAGTTTTGCACTTGAAGAGATAACTCGACAGGCGCTTGTTGCACTACGTTGCATACAAGAACTAACTCTTTCCTGTGTGCACCGAAAAGAAACGAATTTCATTGTTCGAACTGTTTCATTGCATTGCATACAATAGATAACTTATGTTGTGCATAGAAGAAATTAATATAACATGTGTGTTGTTGCATTGCAACATATAAGTTATACACGGTTTCCTTGCATTGTATTATAACACATTACACGTGGTGTTGCGACGAATGCACCATACTCATCCGTTATGCACTAAGAGATAACACATAACGTACATTGCATTGCATTGTACATTACATTACATTACATTGTACATTACATTACTATGCACTAGATGAAATTAATATAACTATGACCGTTTTACACAGGCGCTTGTTGCACTGCGTTGCATACAAGAACTAACTCTTTCCTGTGTGCACTGAAGAGAAAACAAATCACATATGCTGTTGCACTGCACTGCATCAAGAAATAACGGTTTCATTGCATTGCGTAAATAGTTAAATTATTACGATTTGCATAGACGAAATTAATATAACTATGTCCTATTGCGTTGCAACGTGTAAGTTTTGCAATATGTCCTTGCGTTGTATACGAGAACTAAGGTGTTAATGCATTGAAGAGAAAACATAAAATATTTGGTGTTGCAATGAATGAACTAACTCATTTGTTGTGTATTGAAGAGATGACACATAACGTGCATTGCAGTGAGTTATTCCTTTTTGAAGTAAATGAGACAACATGACAGGTGCTTGTTGCACTGCATTACAAGCAAGAAACTTTGCAAGCAAGAAACTCTTTCCCTTTGTGCACTGAAGAGAAAACATAAAATATTTGTCTTTGCAATGAATGAACTATTCATCCCTTATGCACTGAAAAGATAACATGTGCATTGCATTGTAGTAAGTTATTCCGTTTTGCACTTGAAGGGATAACTCGACAGGCGCTTGTTGCTCTGCGTTGCAGACAAGAACTAACTCTTTCCTGTGTGCACTGAAGAGAAAACAAATCACATATGCTGTTGCACTGCAATGCATCCAGAACTAACTATTTCATTGCATGGCATACAATAGTTAAATTATTCCGATTTGCATAGAAGAAATTAATATAACTTTGACCTGTTGCATTCTAAAATGTGTTATACGATAACTAAGGTATTCCTCATGCAATGAAGGAATCACATATAACACATAACGTACATTGCATTGCAGTAAGTAATTCCGTTTTGCAGTTAATGAGATAACGCGACAGGTGCGCTTGTTGCACTGCAATACAAGCAAGAACTAACACTTTCTTTTTCTTTTTTTTTCTTTCATTGCATTGCGTAAATAGTTAAATTATTACGATTTGCAGAGACGAAATTAATATAACTATGTCCTATTGCGTTGCAACGCGTAAGTTATGCAGTATGTCCTTGCGTTGTATACGAGAACTAAGGTGTTAATGCATTGGAATGAAAATATAAAATATTTGGTGTTGCAATGAATGAACTAACTTATTTGTTGTGTATTGAAGAGATGACACATAACATGTGCATTGCAGTGAGTTATTCCTTTTTGAAGTAAATGAGACATGACAGGTGCTTGTTGCACTGCATTGCAAGCAAGAAACTAACTCTTTCCCTTTGTGCACTAAAGAAAACATAAAATATTGGCGTCGCAATGAATGAACTATTCATCCCTTATGCACTGAAAAGATAACATGTGCATTGCATTGCAGTGAGTTATTCTGTTTTGCACTTGAAGGGATAACTCGACAGGCGCTTGTTGCTCTGCGTTGCATACAAGAACTAACTCTTTCCTGTGTGCACTGAAGAGAAATCGAATCACATATGCTGTTGCCCTGCAAAAAATACAAGAACTGTTTCATTGCATTGCATACAATAAATAACTTGTTTGTGCATAGAAGAAATTATTATAACATATGTGCTGTTGCATTGCAACATATAAGTTACACACGGTTTCCTTGCACTGTATGCAAGAACTAACTTTTTCCTCATGCATTGAAGAGATTATAACACATTACACGTGGTGTTGCGACGAATGCACCATACTCATCCGTTATGCACTAAAGAGATAACACATAACGGACATTGCATTGCAGTAAGTAATTCCGTTTTGCAGTTAATGAGATAAAGCGACAGGTGCGCTTGTTTGCACTGCAATACAAGCAAGAACTAACACTTTCTTTGTGCAATGAAGAGAAAACAAATCACATATGCTGTTGCACTTTGCAATGCATCAAGAACTAACTTGCATTGCGTCCAATAGTTAAATTATTACGATTTGCATAGAAGAAATGAATATAACTATGATCTGATTCCTTGCATTGTATAACGATAACTAAGGTATTCCTCATGCAATGAAGAGAAAACATAAAATATTTGGTGTTGCAATTAATGAACGAAATCATCCCTTATGCACTGAAGAGATAACACGTAACATGTGCATTGCATTGCAGTGAGTTATTCCGTTTTACACAGGCGCTTGTTGCACTGCGTTGCATACAAGAACTAACTCTTTCCTGTGTGCACTGAAGAGAAAACAAATCACATATGCTGTTGCACTGCACTGCATCAAGAAATAACTGTTTCATTGCATTGCGTAAATAGTTAAATTATTACGATTTGCAGAGACGAAATTAATATAACTATGTCCTATTGCGTTGCAACGTGTAAGTTATGCAGTATGTCCTTGCGTTGTATACGAGAACTAAGGTGTTAATGCATTGGAATGAAAATAAAAATATTTGGTGTGCAATGAATGAACTAACTTATTTGTTGTGTATTGAAGAGATGACACATAACATGTGCATTGCAGTGAGTTATTCCTTTTTGAAGTAAATGAGACATGACAGGTGCTTGTTGCACTGCATTGCAAGCAAGAAACTAACTCTTTCCCTTTGTGCACTAAAGAGAAACATAAAATATTGGCGTCGCAATGAATGAACTATTCATCCCTTATGCACTGAAAAGATAACATGTGCATTGCATTGCAGTGAGTTATTCTGTTTTGCACTTGAAGGGATAACTCGACAGGCGCTTGTTGCTCTGCGTTGCATACAAGAACTAACTCTTTCCTGTGTGCACTGAAGAGAAATCGATCACATATGCTGTTGCCCTGCAAAAAATACAAGAACTGTTTCATTGCATTGCATACAATAAATAACTTGTTTTGTGATAGAAGAAATTATTATAACATATGTGCTGTTGCATTGCAACATATAAGTTACACACGGTTTCCTTGCACTGTATGCAAGAACTAACTTTTTCCTCATGCATTGAAGAGATTATAACACATTACACGTGGTTTGCGACGAATGCACCATACTCATCCGTTATGCACTAAAGAGATAACACATAACGGACATTGCATTGCAGTAAGTAATTCCGTTTTGCAGTTAATGAGATAAAGCGACAGGTGCGCTTGTTGCACTGCAATACAAGCAAGAACTAACACTTTCTTTTTGTGCAATGAAGAGAAAACAAATCACATATGCTGTTGCACTTTGCAATGCATCAAGAACTAACTGTTTCATTGCATTGCGTCCAATAGTTAAATTATTACGATTTGCATAGAAGAAATGAATATAACTATGATCTGTTGCATTCTAACATGTTATGCACTGTTTCCTTGCATTGTATAACGATAACTAAGGTATTCCTCATGCAAAGAAAACATAAATATTTGGTGTTGCAATTAATGAACGAATCATCCCTTATGCACTGAAGATAACACGTAACATGTGCATTGCATTGCAGTGAGTTATTCCGTTTTACACAGGCGCTTGTTGCACGTTGCATACAAGAACTAACTCTTTCCTGTGCACTGAGAAAACAAATCACATATGCTGTTGCACTGCACTGCATCAAGAAATAACTGTTTCATTGCATTGCGTAAATAGTTAAATTATTACGATTTGCAGAGACGAAATTAATATAACTATGTCCTATTGCGTTGCAACGTGTAAGTTATGCAGTATGTCCTTGCGTTGTATACGAGAACTAAGGTGTTAATGCATTGGAATGAAAACATAAAATATTTGGTGTTGCAATGAATGAACTAACTTATTTGTTGTGTATTGAAGAGATGACACATAACATGTGCATTGCAGTGAGTTATTCCTTTTTGAAGTAAATGAGACATGACAGGTGCTTGTTGCACTGCATTGCAAGCAAGAAACTAACTCTTTCCCTTTGTGCACTAAAGAGAAAACATAAAATATTTGGCGTCGCAATGAATGAACTATTCATCCCTTATGCACTGAAAAGATAACATGTGCATTGCATTGCAGTGAGTTATTCTGTTTTGCACTTGAAGGATAACTCGACAGGCGCTTGTTGCTCTGCGTTGCATACAAGAACTAACTCTTTCCTGTGTGCACTGAAGAGAAATCGAATCACATATGCTGTTGCCCTGCAAAAAATACAAGAACTGTTTCATTGCATTGCATACAATAAATAACTTGTTTTGTGCATAGAAGAAATTATTATAACATATGTGCTGTTGCATTGCAACATATAAGTTACACACGGTTTCCTTGCACTGTATGCAAGAACTAACTTTTTCCTCATGCATTGAAGAGATTATAACACATTACACGTGGTGTTGCGACGAATGCACATACTCATCCGTTATGCACTAAAGAGATAACACATAACGGACATTGCATTGCAGTAAGTAATTCCGTTTTGCAGTTAATGAGATAAAGCGACAGGTGCGCTTGTTGCACTGCAATACAAGCAAGAACTAACACTTTCTTTTTGTGCAATGAAGAGAAAACAAATCACATATGCTGTTGCACTTTGCAATGCATCAAGAACTAACTGTTTCATTGCATTGCGTCCAATAGTTAAATTATTACGATTTGCATAGAAGAAATGAATATAACTATGATCTGTTGCATTCTAACATGTAAGTTATGCACTGTTTCCTTGCATTGTATAACGATAACTAAGGTATTCCTCATGCAGTGAAGAGAAAACATAAAATATTTGGTGTTGCAATTAATGAACGAAATCATCCCTTATGCACTGAAGATAACACGTAAATGTGCATTGCATTGCAGTGAGTTATTCCGTTTTACACAGGCGCTTGTTGCACTGCGTTGCATACAAGAACTAACTCTTTCCTGTGTGCACTGAAGAGAAAACAAATCACATATGCTGTTGCGTTGCATCGTGTAAGTTATGCAATATTTCCTTGCATTGTATACGAGAACTAAGGTGTTCCTAATGCATTGAAGAGAAAACATAAAATATTTGGTGTTGCAATGAATGAACTAACTCATTTGTTGTGCATTGAAGAGATGACACATTAACATGTGCATTGCAGTTCCGTTTTGCAGTAAATGAGACAACAGGACAGGTGCTTGTTGTACTGCTTGCAAGCAACTCTTTACTTTTGTGCATTGAAGAGAAAAGATAAAATATTTTGTATTGCAATGAATGAACTAATCATCCCTTATGCACTGAAGAGATAACACAACTTGCATTGCAGTAATTTATTCCGTTTTGCACTTGAAGATATAACTCGACAGGCGCTTGTTGCACTGCGTTGCATACAAGAACTAACTCTTTCCTGTGTGCATTGAAGAGACTCAAATCACTTATGCTGTTGCACTGCAATAAATACAAGAACTAACTTTTTCAATAAATCAATAATGTTGTGCATAGAGGAAATTAATATAACGTGCTGTTTGCTTTGCAGTGCATATATGAATTAACATGTAAGTTTTGCACTATTTCCTTGCATTTTATACAAGAACTAATTATTACTCATGCATTGAAGAGATAACACATACCATTAAGTGGTGTTGCGAGGAATGAACTAAATCATCCCTTATGCACTGAAGAAATGACACAATAACGTTCATTGCATTGTAGCAATTCCGTATTGCACTTGAAGAGATAATTCGACAGGCGCTTGCACTGGGTTGCATACAAGAACTGACTCTATCCTTTGTGCATTGAAGAGAAAACAAATCACACATGCTGTTGCACTGCAATAAATACAAGAACTGTTTCACTACATTGCATACATTAACTTATTATGTTGTGCATAGAAGAAATTAATCTAACATATGTGCTGTTACATTGCAACAAGATCTAGTTATACTCTGTTTCCTTGCACTGTATTGTAATACAAGAACTAACTCATTCCTCATGAACTGAAGAGATATAACACATTATACATTAGTGTTGCGATGAATGCACTATATTCATCCGTTATGCAGTGAAGAGATAACACGGCAGGCGCTTGTTGCACTGCGTTGCATACAAGATCTAACTCCTTCCTGTGTGGACTGAAGAGAAAACCCAAATATACAGCATATTGAAGCATGTACTGCAATAAACACAGAACTACTTTTCATTGCATTGCAATTAACTCATTTTGTGCATAAAAGAAATTAATATAACACGTGCTGTTTGCTTTGCAACGTAAGCTATACACTGTTTCCTTGCACTCTATACAAGAACTAACTTATTATTCATGATTGAAAAGATAACACATAACATTATGTGTTGCGATGAATGAACTAACTCAGCCGTTATGCATTAAAGAGAAAACGCATAACATGTGCATTGCATTGCAGTAAGTTATTCTGTTGTGCAGTTAAGAGATAACACGACAGGTGTTATGCAATATTTCCTTGCATTGTATACGAGAACTAGTTCCTAATGCACTGAAGAGAAAACATAAAATATTTGGTGTTGCAATGAATGAACTAACTCATTTGTTGTGTATTGAAGAGATGCCACATAACATGTGCATTGCACTGAGTTATTCCGTTTTACACTTGAAGAGATAACTCGACAGGCGCTTGTTGCACTGCGTTGCATACAAGAACTAACTCTTTCCTGTGTGCACTGAAGAGAAAACGAATCACATATGCTGTTGCACTGCAATAAATACAATAACTGTTTCATTGCATTGCATACAATAAATAACTTGTGTTGTGAAGAAATTAATATAACATATGTGCTGTTGCAATTCAGTATGTAAGTTATGCACTATTTCCTTGCATTGTATACAAGAACTTACTTATTCCTCATGCATTGAAGAGAAAACACAAAATATTTGGTGTTGCAATGAATGAACTAACTATCCGTTGTGCATTGAAAAGAGGATACATCAAGAACTGTTTCATTGGAGTGCAAACAAGTAACATTACTTGTGCATAGATAAAGCTAATTTAACATATGTGCTTTTGCATTGCAACGTGTAAGTTTTGCACTGTTTTCTTGTATTGTATATACAAAAACTTTATTCAAAACTTATTCTTCATTCATTGAAGAGATATAACACACTACACGTGGTGTTGCGATGAATGAACTAACCGTTATGCATTGAAGAGATAACAGGCCCTATTAATATATGATACTATTTCCTATTTCCTTCCATTGTATACTAAACTACTTGTGCCGTTGTGCCATGAAAAGATAACACAACAGGGGTGCTTTTGCACTGCATTGTATACAAGAAATAAAATGACATATTTCGTTGTGTAATAAAGAGTGAAGCAAGCATGCACTGTATCTTTGTATTGTATAAAGAACAACGATGTGAATAGAAGAGATAACACATACCATATGTCATGTCAATAAATACGAAAACTAAATCATTTAATTTTAGCATTGAAGAGATAACATTGCATTTCATACATGGTCTAGTTAGACCTAGTTAAACCGTTGTGCAGGATGAGTAACATATAAGGTAAAAGAAGGTTTTTAAAATAAATACAACAAATAATTCATTTCATGTCTGCATTGAAGAGATACATCACATATCTAATAACATTGCATTCAAAATATGAATTATTCCGTTGAATATTTCTGGCAAATTAGTCCTCGATCATGAACTTTCTATACATGCTCATTGACTCCTGATTATATTTCAGCCATACAATATTACATATTTGATTTAATGGACATTATCATTGATCTCTGATGTTACTTCACTCATACAGAAGTCCATATTAGACCTACTGACCATATGTCTGTCCAAAGAGTGTTTGACATTAAAGTTTTATATATATATATTATATATATATACTCTTTAATGCTTCTGATATCAGCCATATAGAAGTCTAAATTTGACCTACTGAAGATGATCATGAACTTTACACAGGATGAGGCATCCTGATGCCATAGAGTATATGGCATAGAGTATTGCATATTTGACCTACTGAACATATTTCTGGCCAAAGACTACTCAGTATTAAACTTGTTATATATACTCATTAACGACTTATGATATTACATCAGCTACAAAGAAGTCCATATTGACACTATAGCCTAAGTACTCTAACATGAACTTTATATACATACTCATTGCCTTACTCGATGTTACTTCAGACATACATGAGCCCATGTTTGACTTACTGGACATATTTTTGGCAATTAGTTCTCAGGCATTAACTTTTTATACAAACTCAATGACTCCTTTTGATGATACGTCAGTTGTAGAGATTGCATATTTGACCTAATGGAAATATTTCTAGCAAATTAGTCCTTGAGCATGAACTTTCTATAGATGTTCATTGACTCCTTCTGATGATAAATCAGCCACAAAATATTGCATATTTGATCTATAAGTTATATTTCTGGACAAAGAGTACTCAATCTTGAACTTTTTAGACATTATCAATAACTCCTTCTGATGTTACTTTACCCATACAATAGTCCTTATTAGACTTACAGAACATATTTCTGGCAAATTAGTCCTCGATCAAGAAATTCCTATACTGACACATTGCCTCCCTCTGATGATACCATCAGCCATACTATACAGTAATCTTGGTGTCCTTACAGAAGAAAACATACAGGCTGGCTTGTTCTTTGTTGCATCACTTACATGGATCAGTTGCATCCCTTATCATTGTAAGTGGATATGCATGGGTATGTGATGATGCCTCACCCACTGAGAGATAGCTGGTTAGCATCTCTTCAACAGAAGGCATCATCATTGAAGGCTCGGACCCTGCCATCCAAGCTACTGTGTTCCACATCTCGCTTGAATGGCAGGGCATATGCGGCAGCGGGTCAGACCGGGGTGCCCTGCATACAATGGCTGTGCTGAAGGATCTGGTCCAGGGCCAGGGTCTTTACCCTGAAGTGTAAGATCAACAGATCCTCAGATACTTTGATCTCCTGAGATATGGACAGCACAAACGCATACAGCCATTTGTCTCCACACCCCACAGCGTGAGGTTGCGGGAAAGCTTCTTTCCATCCTGTCCTTCCTTCGCATTTGCTCCTTCTCCCCCACTTCCTTCCCTTTACACATTCTTCCCATCACTCAGTTCACTTAAAAAGATTATATACAAATTATAATGTTCTGTCAATGCAAATGAATTAACAGTCATGTTTGGTATCATTTGAAATGTCTCAGTGCAACTGGTACAACGGTCTTGTCTACATGAAAGTAAACCAAAGGTATTAAAGGTTTTAAGAGTTTTAGAGATACTTTGGTTGCAACCATGGGTGTGCCTCTATCCCAGGGTCTTTCATCTAAATTACCTCCTGTTCCACAGCAAGGTGCGAACCCCTGAGGTTTGTAACCCTAGTCAATGCAAATTCTGATTGTAAGTTCATGCCCCACATTGGGGGATGTTTTGTCTTGGTCTGAGTATTTAAAGAAATGTTGCAAAGGCTCGGGGATTCTGTATTCAGACGAGCCCTCACTACTGGTGTCTAAGACACCCAGCAGTGTGTATTTTCCTAATGTCAGGTATGCATCTTACTCTATTTCTGAGCATTTGATGTTGGTATTGATCACCTTTGAATTGATTATGTAATTGGCATGATACATTTACCTGACTAATAAATTGTCACATTTGATTTATTCTGACTTACTCTGAAATTATTGACTTCAGTAGATTACGATGTATCCATTGTTACCGCAAATCTGCGTCAGGTTAGTAACGGACTAAAGTCCAGTTGAGTGGAGCATAGGGCACACTAACTGTGATTTTAGAGCTCCGACTAACACTTGGCATTAGTTCAAGTGTACTTAGACTGTAAAGGCTAAAAAGGGAATTCCGTTTAGGACAACTAATCGACCAACCTAAATAGGGTGCCTTACCTCTGTTTATTGTAATGTTACTCTAGCTAAGTGTACATGAGAAATCATGGCATAACCAAACCAAAGCTACTATAAGAGAAGTAATATTGGTCGGCTTACCTGTAGTAGTGGTTATGACCTCTGACTAGAGTTAGTGTTACTCTAATTCAAGTGTATACAGATCTATGGGGACTACACAAATACTTTTAGAGAAAGCAAGCATGAGAGCGGCACTCTATTAGTATAGTCAATTACCTCTGTCTAGTGACCAAGACTGGCGAGTTTGTGATCGTGGGCCCGCATATTAATGAATGGCCAGTGCGAGGACCCTGTGCGACACTGAGAACCGAATGAACGAGAACAATAAGAGTAAAGAGTTAAATAGAATATTCAAATGTAAAGCTAAATTATTATACAAATGACCAATAATCAATTGACATTCTAAACTAAATTTGAGGTCATAATAACATGGAGTCAGATAAGAGATTATTTGGAATTAAACTACTTTGCCACGCTGAAAAGACGGAACGCGCAAGAAACCTTCCCCGCCCGGTGGGAAACCGCCATTGGGCCGATTGGGCGGGCCTTACAGAAGCGATGGCCGAGCTGCACCGCACCATGGACCTGGCTCTCCGGGCTACTATTAACAAATTAAGCAAACTGCTGGCGTGATCGGTTGATCAATGGTGGCAATGGCGGCCATGAATGGAAAACGTTCTCCTCAATGCGCCAGTTTTGCCTTTCGAGCTTTTCGCCTTTTCACATCCGTTGAGACAGTGGTTGAAATATTTAGGGAGGTGAAGGTGTGGTTGACAACCATCAAAAGATATATACTGTGCCGGTTCAGATCCATGCCTAAACACTCTGAGGAGCCTGGCCTATCCTAGTCTGAGGACTGGAAGACCCCCCCCCCCCCCCCCCCCCTTGATCAAGAAATTTCTATACTCACTTATTGACTCCTGATGAAACGTCAGATATAGAGTATTGTATATTCATGATCGAGGACTGGGACAGAAAACAATTTAATCAAGTCTAATATGGACTCCTGTATGGCTGAAAAAATCAGATGGACTATGTATAGAAAGTTCAAGATCGAGTACTCTTGGGCCAGAAATATGTTCAGACGGTCAAACATAGACTACTGTCTGGCTTAGCTCACATCAGATGGAGCCAATGAGTCAGTATAGGAATTTCATGATCAAGGACTAATTTGCCAGAAATATGTTCAGTAATATGGACTACAGTATGGCCGATGTGACATCAGAAGGCGTCAGTATATAAAAAGTTCAAGATCGAGTACTCTTTGGCCAGAAATATGTCCGTTAGGTCAAATATGCAATACTTTATAGCTGAAATTTCATCAGAAGGAGTCAAAGAGTCAGAATAGAAATTTCTTGATTGAGGACTAATTTTGCCAGAAATATGTTCAGTTGGTCTAATATGGACTGACTGACTGAGGGGTGATGTAACATCAGAAAGAGTCAATGATAATGTATAAACAGTTCAATATCGAATGCTCTTTGGCTAGAAATGTGTCCTTTAGGTCAAATATACAAATACTGTATTGGCTGACGTATCATCAGACTCAATGAGTCAGTATAGGAATTTCTTGATGGAGGAATAATTTATCTAAAATATGTTCAGTAGGTCTAATATAAACTTCTGTATGAGAGAAGTAACATCAGAAGGAGTCAATAAGTGTGTATATGAAGTTCATGATCGAGTATTAATTTGCCAGAAATATGATCAGGATGTCAAACAGGCAATACTCTATGGCTGACGTATCATTAAAAGGAGTCAATGAGTTTATATAAAAAGTTCATCGAGAATAATTTGCCAGAAATTTCTTCAGCAGGACAAAATGGGTTCATATACGGAAGAAGTATGATCAGAGTGAATCAATGAGTATGTATTGAAAGTTCAAGATCAAGTACTTTTGGGCCAGAAATATGTTCACTCGGTCATATAGACTTACTGTTTGGATAATCTAACATAGGATGGAGTCAATAAGTATGTATATGAAGTTCAAGATCGAGGACTAATTTGCCAGAAATATGTTCAATATGGAATTCCTTTATGGGAAAAGTAACATCAGAAGGCGTCAAAGTAATGTATGAAAAGTTCAAGATCGAATGCTCTTTGCCTAGAAATGTGTCCTTTGGGTCAAATATGCAAATACTGTTTTGGCTGACATATCATCAGACTCAATGTGTCAGTATGGAAATTTCTTGATTGCTGACTAATTTGCCAGAACTTTGTTCAGTAGGTCAAAATGGGTTCTTATATGGCTGAAGTAAGATCAGAGTGAATCAATGAGCATGTATTGAAAGTTCAAGATCGAGTACTTTTGGGCCAGAAATATGTTCATTAGGTCAAATATGGACTACAGTATGGCTGATGTGACATCAGAAGGCGTCAGTAAGTATATATAAAAAGTTCAAGATCAAGTACTGTTTGGCCAGAAATATGCTCCTTAGGTCAAATATGGACTACTTGTCTGTCTGATGTAACACCAGAAGGAGTCAATGAGTCTGTATAGAAATTTCATCATCAAGGATTAATTTGCCAGAAATTTGTTCAGTAGGTCAGAAATGGGTTCATATATGGCTGAAGTAGGAAAGCAGTGAATCAATGAATATGTATTGAAAGTTCATGATCGAGTGTTAATTTGCCAGAAATATTGGCAAATTAACACTAAAAAAAGGCAATACTCTATGGCTGACGTATCATTAAAAGGAGTCAATCAGTTTATATAAAAAGTTCATCATCGAGAAATAATTTGCCAGAAATTTGTTCAGCAGATCAAAATGGGTTCATATATGGATGAAGTAAAATTCAGAGTGAATCGATGTATGTACTGAAGTTCAAGGTCGAGTACTTTTGGGCCAGAAATATGTTCACTCGGTCATATAGACTTACTGTCTGGATAATCTAACATAGGATGGAGTCAATAAGTATCTATATGTTCAATTGAGACAAATTTGCCAGAAATATGATCTATATGGAATTCCTTTAAGGGTAAAGGAATTCATCAGAAGGCGTCAAAAGTAATGTATGATAAAAAGTCAAGTATCGAATGTCTTTGGCTCTAGAAATGTGTCTCTTTGGGGTCAAATATTGCAAATATGGTTTTTGGTGGGAGATACATCGATGCTATTATGTGGTTTTCAGGAGTTGAGGAAAGAGTCTGGAAGCCCCCTGGGACGTGGTCATCTGCTTTTCTTCCCCGTGTTATTTTTCTTTGAGTCACAGTACTATTGCATTTGCTTCATCCATGATAGGAGTCAATATTTGCCCCCCCTTACCCCCGGGCGTCTTCTTTCGGAAATAATTGTGCCAGTTTGGTATTTTAGTACATTTTTACCGCACGTTTTATTCTACCCCATGCACATTTTTTTCTACCCCGGATGTTCTTATTTGTCCTAGTTGTAAAGTATCATAGATCGGTTGTTTTGGGCAGAAATATGTTATTAAGGTTGATCAATATGGACTATATGGCAAGCCGTTCCCTTGGGATCCGCCTTCTATTCACTATTCAGTGATTATGATTTATTCTGACTCCTATCCACATTCAGGTGTCTTGATCCACCGACAGGAATTTTTTTATTTTCCATCTGTCACCACTTACGTTTTTTACTTTTCTATTATTTGGTTTATTAGACTTCACTTGTATATCAACACTTCAATTCTTGATATGCAACAATTCAGTTTTGTCTCGGCATTTTATCGATTTTTTTTCACTAGTAAAGCATATGTGATTCTTGAATACTAAAACATTTTTGAATTTCTCACTAGTAACCATAACTAGACATTCTTGATATTTGTAAGTGTAGTTTCCCTACTCTGAAATGTCACCCATTAAGCTGCATTCAAATCAATTGTTGAATATCAAGACTTGAGTTCTTACTAGTTGCATATCCCAATTTAACATATCAGTATTAATCGAAGTTTCTACTGGTAAATACACAAAGTTTGATATCCCAAATACATTGCCCTACTAGTAAAATATGCGGAATTTTTTGATATATAGAATTTAATGTAATAAGCTTGACAATGTATGGGAAGGCCTGTTTTCAGATAAAAACGTGCAGCGTTACTCGTCGTAATTATTTTTACTAGTAACAATGACCAATTAAAGAGCTCTTATAATTAATTTTACTTAGTACACCAATTACATATTATAGAGCTCTATATTCAATTTTTCTACTAGTAACAACATAGACCTTGTGAGAGCTCTCTAATTGATTATAGCGCTACTGCTAATTATATTCTTACTAGTAAAACGAATTGTAGAGCTCTAATGTAGTATTCAGTTTTTACTCGAAATATTCCAATAGACGAAGCTCTACAATTTCTTTATTACTAGTAAAGAATCAATTTACCAGAGCTCTGTAATTCAATTGTTACTAGTAAAATCCAATTGCAGAGCTCTATAATTCCACTAGAGTAGCCTCTCTTTCAATGTACATTAGTAAAACTGAATTATAGCAGCTCTCTAATTGTAATTGACTAGTGAAAAACGAATTAGAGAAGCTCTTTAATTCACAATTCTTACTAGTAACAATTCTATATTACAGAGCTCTATATATGTATTATACTAGTAAAAACCTCCGATTCATGAGATGCAATTACTATTCAGATTTGCAGATTTAAGCCGCTACAAAAGTGCGTTTTCAAAATTAAATAGCCTGTAGCGTGGTTGTCTAAAGTATCTGAAATATATTTTACGCCTTAGGTAAAATTAATCATTGTTCCCATTAAAGCTAATAATTAAGCTTGTATGCCGAGATGAAAGCCTATTTATTTAGTGTTAAATTGCATTTCATCTTTGTATATTGGTAAATGCTAAAGCCAAGTTAAACACCCATGTCAATGGACATTATGTACTTCGGGTGAAAGGCCCTAAGCCACCCTAAGGTTTTGACAAACTGATATTAAGGAGGATAGAATTCATTTAAATATTTACAGTGTTTAGTATGGTTACTGAGCAATAATTAGATATGATGAGCGCGGTAATCTAATACACAAATAAACACCTCTAGGTTGAGTTATCAATTTGTGTTAATAATAGGCGATTGTGGCGTGGGATGTGTTGTTTTGAAATTATGTGGATGGAGTGCTCGTTGTCACTTATCAGAGGCGCAGTGCACAGGTGTCACTAGCGCTTTCGTGCACACGGAGTAGTAACTTAGCAATCTATCGCTGTTTCGGAGACTTCTCTTTCGATACGGAAATCACAAAAACAAAATACTTATAAATCGTGTCCATGCTCTTGATTATACAATCACTGATGAAAATAGATTATTGTTGTAATGATTAGTTGAAAAATTTTTTACCAGGTTGACTAGAAACGGGAACCTATTGCATCCTATAACGGCGAAAATGCCACTAGGGTCCATCAGGAGCATTCAATTCTAATGTTCAAAGGCGGATAGTCGGTATTTATTATAATGTACTACCCTCTTGTGGACTACGCATTGTACGTTATCGACGATGTAGAAAAAACTATCAATTTGAAAAAATTTATAATTTTAATTATTCATATTTATGATTATTATTTATTATTATTGTATAATATATACAACATACCCCCCACCCTAGTTACACCTCGTCACCCACTTTGTAAAACAAGTTACGCCACTGCCCCAGTTGAATATGCAATAAGACTGATTAGATAATGATAGGTAGCGAATACAGAGCTCTGTATTCCTTTGTATAGTAAGATTGCAATTTTACAGAGCTCTCTAATTCTAATTGTTACTAGTAAGAACTGAATTATGGAGCTCTGTAACTTAATTCTTACTAGTAACAATTCAATTAGAGAGCTCTGTAATTCAATTAGAGAGCTCTATAATCAAATTGTTACTAGGAACAATGGAATTAGAGAGCTCTATAATTAATTATTACTAGTAAGAATGCAATAGAGAGCCTACAACTGAATTCTCTACTTAGTAACAAATTTTGATTATAGGCTCTATATCAATTACAGAGCTCTCTTATTCAATTGCTAACTAGTAACAATTATGATTAGAGAGCTCTGTAATCTCCAATTGTTAATATGTAACAATTACGATTAGAGAGCTCTCTAAGTCAATTGGTATCTAGTAACAATTGATATTAGCGCGGCTCTGTAATTCAAATTATATGAGCTCTGACAATTACACATTCTTTAATGTTGTATCTTTTACTTTCGTAATATTAAATTCAATTAGAGCAGCTGCTGTGAATTCAATTGTTTCCTACCGTATAGAATTCAATTAGAGAGCTCTATATTGTAAGGTTCTCAGTAATGAATTCAAGCTAGAGAGCGATCTATATTGAATTGTTACTGTAGTAAGAATTCAATTACGAGAGCTCGTGATAATTGTAAATTGTTAGCTAGTATAAACATTGAATTGTAGTAGTAAGCTCTATTAATGGTAATTGTTACTAGTTAGAATTCAATTAGAGAGCTTCCTAAGAGAATTCCCAATGTGACCTAAGTGAAGACAATTGATTATACAAGCTCTACAATTAAACAAGTGTAATGAGGAAGCAATGGTAGACATATGAATAGGAATAATGAAATTGTAGAGGCTCTCTAATTGGAATTGTACTAGGTAACAATGAAATAGAGAGCTTAATATAATCATTAATGTGTACTAGTTAAAATTGAATTATGAGCTCTGTAATTGTAATTGTTACTAGATAGACTTTTAATTGTAGAGCTCTATAATGTTATTGTTAATAGTTAAAAATTAGGTTCCGAATTAGAGCATGCTCTACAATTATAAGTGTTACTAGTAAAAATTGGAATATAGAGCTCTGTAATTGTACGTTACTGATTAACAAATTAAATATAGAGTCTTTAATTTATTGTTCACGTAGTAAAAATATAATTACGACGATAACGCTGGAAGTTTTTTGCTGAATGGCCTCTCATAGAAATGTCAGTTCTTGATATGCAACAATGAATTGCTACTAGTATAAAATGTTCATTTCTGTATATCGGAAAATGAAGTAATGATATGAACATTTATTCATTTCAGATATGTAAAATGGATTTCTTACATAGTTAACAATCCTCATTTGATATCAGAAACTAACATTGTCACTACGACAATCATTATTGATATCAAAAATGAACATTGTTACTAGTAAATTCATTGTTGATATCAAGAATAGACATTTGCGCTAGTAACAAAGTAATTAATGATATCAAAAATTTGCATTTTTACTAGTAAGAATTTATTTCTGATATGTGAAATTGGAATTTCAGCTAACTCAAAAGAACTCAATTCTTGTTATCTGTAATGGTTTTGTCGCCCTTTTAACATTTAAAAACATGAATTGTTGATATCAACAAATCAATTCTTGATATCAGAAAGGCCAATTTTCACTAGTGGAAATGCTGATTGATATCAGGAATTACATTTCTTGATATCAATAATGACGTCATCACTCGCAGAAATACATTTATGATATCAAAAATGAATCACAACTAGTAAAAAAACTTACTTCTTGTTATCTGTTGATAGTCTTATATTCTTACATGTTAAAATTTAATTTTCATAGTAAAACTTCTTATTACCAGATATAATGAATTCCGTCCTTTAGGTAGATGTGCAGAATAATGAATTCCGTTCATGGATATGTGCATCTTAGTAATCGACGATCTGCTTGTTAATATTTTCAAAAATAGAGGATGCCTGCTTCTTTTACTACTGCTCAGGCGAACTGTGTAATCCCTGTGGACAAACTGGAACAATGGCCAAAAGGAGGTGTTTTAGACCAATTTAACCCGCTTCACAATCCCCCCCCAGTGTTCAGCCCATTACTAACTGACAATGTGGCATAACCAAAATTGAAATCAGGCTGCCCCGTTCATTTCCTGTTTACGGTTAGGCTCTCTCGGTAGCAGCCACGCCGTCCAAGTTCCCCGCCGCCCAGGGCCCGTTTGTGATGCTTTTCCAGGTCCGCCGTTGTACTTTATCAGATTTTATATCATCAGTGACATCTGCCTCCCATTCACTTGTGTCTGATGTCGCGAGATTGCTCTAGCAATACCACAGCGGTTCAGGGGACGTTAGATCGGATCCGTGGTTTGCGTATTAGCTACTAGCTAATCACCGCTTTAGTCCTGTGGTGTCACTTAGAGACACCAGGTTCTCCCCGGGCTTCATAGATAACTTGGGGCTGCGGGTGGGTGAAATGGTAAAATGAGATATCTTATTATCCTCTATCCTATTACCTTAGACAACCACGACGGCTGTGGTGACTTGGACACGCCCGCATCGTCACATGCGCTACCAATAGTTCTCTCTGCAGCCGATCTTTGTTCTTCACCACTGAAGCACTTACTGAGATCCTATAGGATATATTGAGTGCAGATGTGTGAGCGCGATGTATTGGAAGCCATCGTTGTATGTATTTCATTGGTGTCTAAGCACCGTGAATTTGTCAACCAAGGAGGGCCCTTAGTTCATCTATTGCGCGTCGCTAATCTCTTTTCAGTATGCAGTCCTCAATCCACCAGTTGCTACAGGTTTGTTTTCGTTGCTCACCCCGTCCCCTGCTCTTCGCCCACGTTGGTCTTGCTTGTTAATATAGATTTTGTTTGGGCAGTTTTAAACGCATAGAGCTATCCTAACCAGACAAAAGGCAATCCTGAGTGCAGGTGGTGTGGTTATGTTTCCAAAATCGATTGTATGTGACTGTGCTGAATAATCTGAAACTTCATTTAGAGCCAATCTCTGACGTTAGATTTACATTATTGATCCAGCCCAGCCCAGCATATCACTCTAAGAAGATCAGCTTAGACATACACAGAATTGTTTTTTGTTGTTGTCCTTTCACAAAAAAAAGAAAATTTCTTTTAGGCACACACAGACTAAGTACAGCCTGTGTAAATCTCAACAACAGTGCCACAACCCATATTCTGATCAACAGATCAAAAGCCTGAAAACTACAAAACAAGCTACTAACAAAGGATCACAGAAAACAGCAAAATTTTAATAGTGATATAAATGAAATTACTAAGACAATTTAGCTCATAATTTATTCATGCAGCAATGCATGATGGGAGCCATGGAGAATTTTGATTGGTGCTCCCAGAATGCACTGCAAATGCCTTTTTATGTGCCCACCACTGTTGAGATTCACAGGATGATTCTTGATTGTCTGTGCGTTTAAATGAGCCTGTTTTTTTGAACTCTAGAGATCTAAAGCTCTAAAAAAAAAGTGTATTGACAAGCGATCTGTGCTGTAGGACAGCAGTGCTGCTGTTAATCATAAGTAAATCTAACTCAGAGATTGGGCTCTAAATGAGTTCAGTGATTCAGATCAAATAATGATTATGTGAAAACATAACCAACACCACCTGATCATCTTTTAACTTTGCTTTTCTGGTTGGTTTTAATGCAGTTAAAACTGCCCAAACAAAATCTAATATTAAACAGTCAACGATCAAGAGCTCAACTAAAACAAACCCTGACTCGATGGTAACTTAAAAATTGTGATTTTCTCCTTTGGTGATTCTGCTTGTTATCATCAGGTGTCTTCAATAGCTCAATCATCACTCAATTAATCACTTATTTATCTCATTAATGCTTCAGTGGGTGGAATAAAAATATGGCAGGACTTTTACTCTTTGACCCCTGGATTACCCACCTCTGCACGTTGACTATTTTAACAATGTGTTTAACTACCTTATTGGACCTCAAAAGGTGCAATGACAATGCTGCGTTCGTGTGGATATGTGGATCAGATACCCTCGGATTTCATCAAAAATATCTTAATTTGTGTTCTGAAGATGAATGAAGGTCTTACGGGTTTGGAATTAATGACAGAAATTTCATTTTTGAATGAAGTAATCCTTTAAAGTCTCATTTGTTAACATTAGTTTATGTAGAAGTAACATAAACAATGAGCAATACATTTGATACATTTTTATTATTCATCTTTACAAATGTCAGTTAATAATAACATGGTTGTTCATTGTTTTTTCTTGTTAACACAACATAATTTTTTTAGATTTCTGCAACACACCAAACATGGATGACAAGATTGAAGGACAAGGTTATGGCTCATCAATTTTAAGGTAAGATAAATAGAGCTTTTTGTGAAAAATAATCAGAATTTTACCATTTTGAGATCACACACAGGACCTTTTGAGAAGACTAATTTTTCCTGTCTGCTCACTAGTCACTCTGGTCAGTCCCAGTCTAGTCCTGTCATATCAAGCTCCGATCTGCTCTGGTCTCTGCCCAGTTTACCTGTGCCTGCAGTGCAACCCTCTCCAGTCCCGGATGTCTACAGGTTTTGGACTCATGCCTCAAGGTTTCTGCGCATGCATCTCTCCGATTTGTTGATCTTTCCTGGACTCATTCTGGTTACCAATCTTTTCACCTGGCCTTTGACTATGCTCACCTGTCAGCCATGTACAGAGCCCAATTTTGTTCAATAAATGTTCTGAACTACCTTTGCTGTTTATTTTTTATTTATTAAACATGTCATTGTATGTCATTTTTACTCTTCAAACTGTACATTTGCAGGTGTTGTTTTTAATTGATTAATTTGATGCCCATAAATAAGTATAAACAATATATATAAATATAATATTAAGTATTATATAGTATTATATAATGTCGAGTGATTAAAAATTAACCACAAAATATAACACGCAGAATGGGAAATATTTATAATCTACCATTAAAAAAAAAAAACGTTGTCAGAACGTCGTGTCGCAGTTGCTCAAATTTGCGCTATAACGTTGCTAAAGCCCTGTGGCGTCTTACGTTATCACAATGCTGTGGGCACGTAGACCGCGACGTTGCCATAGTAGAACTGCAACGTGCCACAGACGTTGCCACAACGTAAATGTGTTTGCTGGGAAGTCGTCATTTCAACATAAAAGAACAGATATTAATTGAAGTTTTCAGTGACGCAACAGTAGTGTATTTGCTCCCCATTACAGCTTTTACTGCAATTTCCGCGGTTTCGAATCCGCTTTTTGCCGAGCTCGCTCCTCTCTATTTTCCCATCACATATCACATCAGAAAGGCATTTATTTTCAATAAAAATGAAAATAACATTCTAAAAGTGGAAATAACCTGCCTTACGAGTGTTTAATAATATTAAAAGTATTTATTGGGCAGGGTTAGCAGCATGTTCTCTTTCAATATTTGCCACTAGAGGGCAGAATAAGACACGGAATCAATTAAAGATCGCATTGTAGTTATGTCGACCTACTGTTACAAGTTGGTGCTCCAAAATCCCAGAGGTTTATCGTGGGAATTTGCATCCATGCCTGGCATGCATTAATTCCAGCTTTAACCTTTAGTGGGCTACATTTAGTGAGGTTAAATGTAGCCCAGCCCATAGTAAATATAATAATTTACAGTGCAAATAGTTGTAGATGCTATTTACACTAAGTGAAAATAGGGATACATCCTATATACACTAAGTGACAATTGCAGCATTTTAACAATATGCTATTTATGCTAGGTGAAAATAGTGATATATTCTATTTACACCCTATAAAAGTAGAAGTTCTTTGCAAGAAGTGTAAATAGAAGATGCTGTACATTGTATTAGCAGATACTATTTGCACCTCAGTTTTGTACATTAACAGGATGCAATAATATCATAGAGTGTAAATGATTATATATTTATTAAAATAATTTTAAATTGATGCATTCTTATTGGGAGAATAAAAAACCTCCCTACACCTTCCCTTAACCCTACCCAGTAAACACTTTTAAAATTATTAAACACTTGTTCACAGTTTATTTCCACTAAACTTTATTTTATTGAAAATAGAGAGGAGCGAGCTCTATTATTGGGTAAGCTCGGCAAACGGCGGATTCGAACACACGACGAAAAACAGTCCCTCCAGAAAAACGCGGGATTTTTTTGTGATTGTTGCGGGCTAAAATGCTTGATTATGCGGCACGTTTTGTTAAAAAATGCGATGGAATATGCGGGATATTTTTGCAATTTTATGCGATGAAATTGCGGGAACTTGCAAAAACTGCGGTTTGATGAAAAACAGAAAAAAATAAAAGGTGATTCCCCCAACACCCTGTTCTCACTAGGCTACTACTTTAATGTAAAGAGTAATTTCCTATTACTTCCTATGATAAGCAAGCATACTAAATCACAGAATATTTAAGTTCTCATTCTGTTTTATTTCAGACCTTAATTAACACATGGCTCAAACTTAACATTGAGTCAAACAAGTTCTGTAGCTTTACAAAAGGAATATGAGTTTGTAGAAATGCGCTATATAAAATAAACGTATTCTTATTAATATCCAACAACTTCTATAAAAATGAATAAATAAAATATTTTTAAAAATGTGTGCTTCTTCATGCCTGCTTCCGCTGTTGCTTTAACCATCCTTGGCGGTGGCAAAGTGAAAGTGGTTTTCCAGCGTCAACACTGAGTTGCACGGAGTGCAAAATATTTTGCCCCCACTGTCATGTAACACACCGGGAAACTGCTTTGCGCGGTCTTTTGCGCTTATTTTTATTGGCAAATGAGAATGATTTGTGTGCTTCATCATGGTTTCATGGTTTGCAGATGATGTTCACGTCGCGTAATTACGTCACTTCACAAGGTTCCCATGGCAATAGGGGGAAAATAATGGCGCTTTACTAGTGTGAAGTAAACGCAACATTTTTCAACTTTCTGCTAAGATATATGTGACTTTTTTGCAACGAAAATGCAGGGATTATGAAATCATGCTAGCCCCGCATATATTTTGCTTGCTGAAATCGGCAATTTATGCGGCGAAAGTGCGGCGTATTTGAAAAAATGCGACCCCCGCATAAATATGCGGACTTTGGCTGATTATGCATGAAATCAGGCGATCGCATAATCGCGTTTTTCTGGAGGGACTGGAAAAAGCCAGAACTACAAACCGTACATGGTACTGTTGCGCTGTTTGCACTCTTTGTAAATAAACTCTCCGTTATAAGCTTGTGAAAAAATTAACAGATAAAACTATGAAGCTGGCTGAAAAAGCAATACTGGCAATACTACTGGCAATACTGGCTATATAGAACAAAACTATATAGCTATGAAATTGCTAAATAAGTTAATTATTAGGACACGTATTAGAAGGATTAACGTTAGTAGAAAAGTATGAATTAGTAGAATATCCAGTCTTATGAAAACTACATAGAATAAACGCCTATAGGGTTTTTTTATGACATCCTTTTATGGTAATACGTAGCATTTATGGGCTAAACATACATTTAACCTCAATAAAGCTTAGCCTGGAATGAATGCAAATTTCCATGATAAACCTCTGGAATTTTGGAGCACCAACTTGTAACAGTAAATGTGTAAAGTGTAAATAACATCTACAGCTATTTGCACTGTAAATGATTATATTTATTATATTTATGATTAAATAGATGCTGCCTTATTGGGAGAATAAAAACCCAGCCAACACCTTCCCCTAACCCTACCCAGTATACTTTTAATATTATTAAACACTCGTTAGGCAGGTTATTTCCATTTTTAGAACATTATTTTCATTTTTATTGAAAATAAATGCCTTTCTGATGTGATATGTGATGGGAAAATAGAAGAGCGAGCTCGGCAAAGGGCGGATTCGAAACCGCGGCGATCGCAGCAAAAGTTGGCAATATGAACCAACACGGTACTATAGTCACGAAATTTAATCTATTGATTCGTGGTTGTGGACACGAATTTCCCCATTTTTTCGTGTCACTCAGCACGACTTTCGATCAAATGTATTTCAATAGGAGGCATCTTTCGTGTCTGCACCACGTTTTCTTTCTCTGCCACTGGGAAGCATTGTTTTTTTCTCATTTGTTATTCATTTTTAAACTTTAAGCACTACATTACTCAACATTTAACCAGGAGATTTGATCCTTGTTTTTATTGCTTTATTCTGTAGGCTACTAACCATTGTGCAACGGTTTCTTTTCTGAGAAATGCCGTTTTTCCATCTATTTGGTGTGTCAAATCGGACAGTAAACTAATACTAGAGTACCCATGAGCCTTATCTACTTTTACTATGTTAAGTAGATAAAACTACCTGATGACCCACCGCCGATTCTCTTTTAATGATATCCTCATCTTTCTTTCAACACATAAACACGAAAGTGTGCTTTATAATTCAACAATACGATGTCATGACCATCCGTTTTATTTGATTCCTTCTATTGTGAGAACGGGGATTAGTTGTGGTTATTAATTAAATTAAAATAAATAAAAAATTATTAATTAATTAGTATACGCCCGCATACCCGTGAGCCTCAGCATCCGTTGCTATGGAGACGGAGCCAGTCCGCTTCGCGATTGGGTGATTTCTGCAGGCCGCGAATTCTCCGTCATTGCGCTCAAACCACTTTCCAGGTAAGCCACGAGACTTGAATGTAATGATCAAATTTGTTTAAATGTTATATATGATACTTTTTTTTGCAATTAGACTCACATGTTTTACATGTTAGAGCAACGAATTAAAGGCCGACCAATGGTTTCCATATTAACAGCAAAAAAAAGGGAAAAAAGACGCGCCTTTTGTGCAGTCATACAGAAAATGGGAAAAACGTAAATTTTATTGATTTATTAAGTATTTTAAATAAAACTGGTATCTCTCACTATCGGGGTACACAGTTTAAACCTTTTTTCAACATATCTAGCCTACACTATAATTAATATTTTCTGTTCTCCTGCAGATCCTGTCAAACTTCACCTTCACCCTATAGATACACCTGATTCCCAAAACCCAAAGGCACTTTTAAGAGCCAACCTCTATCTTTCTCTTCATCATTTCTATCTCTATCTCTCACAACCTCTCTGTCCATCTATACTTCTATCCATCTCTTCAATCTCCATACTGTTATCCATCTCAATTTCTCTATTTCTCATTTTTTCCTCTTTCTGCCTTGTTTACTTGTCTGTCTTATCTGTATCTGTCTGTCTGTCTGTCTGTCTGTATCTGTCTGTGTTGCAATGGCCACCAGACATATCCTTGACTCACAGGACCCCCATTACCAAGAGGGGAGACGCATGGTTCTTGAACTGAAACATGACCACGTTCTAGCTGAAGCCAGAGTTAGATTTTTTATACACCTCAATCATTTTATACATACATAACATACAGATGGGGGACAAATTGAAGTAAAAACATAATGAATGTGGAAGGATGAGTGTATTAGATTTCAGACAGGTATATTGCATGATGCAGTTAAGCAATTAACATCCTATCATGCTCTGTGGCATATGTAAAAGAGGGCATATATTTTGGAAGAATGGAGCTCCATCCCCCTGAGTTACAGAGACTTCTATGCCAAGGCTCATTCAAGCCGTTAACACCTTACTAACACACTATGTTGTGTTTTTTTTTCACTAGTTACATTTCTTTTGGTTCCAGTACGTTTAACATAATCAGTCTTACAAGAAATATTCACTCCAACACACAGAGAGCAGCTTTGGAGAGGAAACGTGCAGGCTCTGGAGGAGACCATCCACGGACCTCTAAAAGGGTCTTTGTAGGTCGTGGCAAGCCGAGGGGAAGACGAGGAGGGCGACGCCAAGCCTCAGCTACAGGTTATATGTGAATTATTTGATGTTTGTTTGAATTTATTATGTAAATGGTGGACCAACTGAAATTAGAACACTGTAATTGATGGTTGAGAATTTAAAATACTCCAATATCCAAAAAGACATTAAAAAGTTCATAAACCTTTTTGTGGCACTATTATAGAAGACATTACCAAGTACTTAACAGAAATATGTCTGATTTCAAAAATTGTTCAGTATATACAGTTGGTTCAAAAAAAATAAAGAACATGAATGCAGTTATAGCCTAACCTGTTGTTATTCTTCTGTGTTTCACAGTCACACCCCCCCGGTTGAGTGTTCCCTGTCATCCAGTGTGGAGGTTCCCTCAGAAATACTAAATCCTCAAGAGGAATTTGGTAAATAACAGTGATGAATTTAAGTTTAAATCTAAAATTCATGTAAAATTAAAGTAATTAAAGACAAAACCCTTAGACAAAACTGACAGTGCAGTAGATGGATTAAGAACACAATGTAGTAAAGATTTGGTCCAGTTTGATACTGAATTATGAAAGTTTATTCAAAATATTGATCAGTTGACTTTTAATTGGTCCTCATCTAAATCGTCCTTCACAGCTTTATTTTGTATTTTCTTTACAGAGAAAAATATGGAGAGGCTCTCAAACATTTTGGAATCATGTCCTTCTGCTGAGCCTCAAAGAAGCTCTGCCTCATCATGGTCTTTTCGGCAGCAGAAAGCCTCAGAGCGCTGGAAAGAGGCAAGACCATACCATCTACAATGCCTTATCGCAAAGGAGGCTGTTGGTCATCCCTCGTGTTGCCTTTGCCACGAGCCTGCTGTTATTAGGTTGGTTTTCAATAATATTAAACTTTCATTACCCAGGGTCTGTTTGCTAAGAATTAATGCTCAGTGGCATGCTTTATAAGCTAAGATGCATGTCTTGTGGAATGGTAGAAAACTTGGATACCCAGATGAAAACCACATTAATGAGAAAAGTAAATCTAGGAACTTTGTGCTGTGAGGTGATAGTGCTAAACACTGAGCTACTATGCAGTCCTATAAATCAAATCAGAACTAATCAAAGTAAATTTGAAACAACTTAAAATAATCACCTGAAATAATGTATATTAGAATGTTTTTTTATTTTTTCTCTAGGTGCAGAGAGTGTCTTCCTGAGGATTGGTTCTGTGGGGACTGTGATGTATTGCATCACAAAAAACAGCCACTCCACAACAGGAAAGCGTGATTCATGGGTTTTTTGAAGCCATTCCTCCAACCTCATGCATCATTAAAGGTGATGGTGGATATTGCACCCATGAGCAAGGTACGTTCACATGAAAGTCCTACCCTGCGTCTCAATCAGCTCCCTAGTTCCCTAGGTCGTGAATCGGTATATCATGAAAGTGAATGTGGCTGATTCCCTGATCAGTGCCCTGACTACTGAACTAGGGAGCTGATTGAGACACACGGCTAATTTTGCTGTTTATGTGTGTCAGCAGCCAGTTACAGATCATCTAATTTAGTTGTTTTCATTCTTTTTTGCCAGCTTGCATTTTGCCAACTGTGAAGGTGCCAGACTGCTCCTGTGAAGGCACAAACTTCACTGTATTACCAGGCAAACCAGTGGTTTTGATTACCATCAATGGTAAAAACAATTCAGTATTTAGATTTCTATTTTAGATTTGATGTTTTTCACTCTGTGACATTGTGCCCGTCAACACCCATGGTATTGACATTAACCGGAACAAAGACAGACATCTTTTTTATTTTTGTCCTCTGCAAACAAAAATAGTTAGCTGTTGCAAAGCAGTAAATCCTTTGCATGCTTCCAGGTTGATGTCCAATCGACACAGCTTTTGGAATTTGGTGAATTAGACAAATGTAAACGATGTTGGTGTGAGACTTCTCAGAAGTATGAGTACTATACTGGGATTATAGGAACTTAAGCAATGTCTCTCAACCATTCACAATGTGCAGAATGAACTAACTGTTGTAAAATAAAGTATGTGGTAAATGTGTATTTATTATTTTTTAAATTTACTTTTTTGTTCCAAGGGCGTTTTGACTTGCATCAGCCACTATATGAATGTCAAGCATGCCAGCAGCAGTGGACTCCTGATTCGAAGGACCTCCTTAGGAGTGGATATTGGCCAGCCTCTGTCAGCAGTTCAATGCTGTATACACTGGACCTCCTGAGCTCCTTTCAGGAGCTCAAGGTCATAGCTCCAGGGATTCTCCAGACAAGCCTTTGCAAAGCTGCTGGAGCATCGGACTAAGTGTGGAGGAAGAGTAAGTGTAATTGTTTTTACTGTTATTACTTATAACAGTAATATTACTGTTACTTATATGTCTTTCCATAAGCAGACAACATCACAAATACTATTTCTTTCTATATATCTTCCAGTCTGGACATATCAACGGCGATGCACTGCAGCGGAGCTTCTTGGAGTTCTCCTACGCTTCTTTTGAAGAAGACCAGCTCTGCTTTAGTGCTCCTTTCACCTGCCCAGCCTGCACACCGGAAATGCTGGCTGTTTCCGCCGATGGCAACAGAAAGCTATATCGCTTTCAATGAAACACAAGGTGGTTTTTGTTTCAGTCTTTTTATTGATTTATTTATTTACTTTATATATGTAATGGATGGATTCTCTATTTGTCTTTCTTCCTCAGCTCTGATGATCCTGGTTTTTTTGAAGGGCTCTTTGTGGCTGAAGACAGTGCGGTGTCTACATTTGTAGACACTATACAGAAAGCAGTGAGAAATGCAAGTTTTAATCTTAACTTGACAAAATAGTTGTTAAAAAAATAACCATATGTGTCCGACCTTGATTTCCTCCCCACTTTAACTACTTCTGCCTACCAACTACTCTAAAATCAAATTGAGAGAATAAATGCTATATATGGTAAGGCACCATCGCTTTTATTTGTTTTGATGTGTTTGTTATGTGTGTCATAGACACAGGGAAGAGGCACATGTGGGGACTCCCAGTGGACAGCAGCGAGGGAGACTTCAAGGAGGGCTTCCAAATTGGATGAAGAGGGGATGGAGGTTGCTGTGTGTCGCTATGGGTTCCTTCTGAAAGCCCTTAATATGTACAGAGGGGAGATATTTGCCTACCCCCTGTATCTTCAGAAGGAGCTCATGCCAGCCAAGGCAAAAAATTCTTTGCTATGGATGTGGCTTGCAAATACTGGCCATACTTGGAGAAAGCTGCTCGAGTCCTTCCTGCCCTTCAGGAGCTCACTGAGATGAAACCCTTCCTCAGCATAATGCATGCTCGAGCCCATGCTACAAAGTGTGAGGTATGTAGAATATATTTGCATCATATGGACATTTGTAATGTTTACAAGCACTATACTAGGTTTTGCTTAACAATTTCTTGTACAGATTGTAGAGCCCTTTGAGGCAATTTGTGATATTGGGATATATAAATAAAATTGACTTGAATTGATTTGAATTTCTTCCACCCTTTACTAACAGATTAAATGGAGTGGTAGGAACCAGGAAGGAGCAGGAACAACAGCCGGAGAGGAGGTGGAGCAGGTGAACAGCTACCTGTCACGTTGTGCCCTGACTACCAAATATATGTCCAAAGCAGGTGATCAGAGTGTGTGCAAAATTCCTACATACTTTTATTAGATTAAGCATCGTAACCTCATTATTTGCTTTCAACAGCACGGGTGGACATGGTTACTTTGCATGCAATGGGGTGGAACCACAAAAAAGTCTCTCTCTACATCAGGCACTTTCCACAAGATATGTGAAGGTAAGTCTACTAATAATTGTTTTGTGTGTCCTTTTGTTGTGTGCACTTGGCAAGTTTTAATCCTAATTATTGTATTATTAACACTGTTTATCAGACTTGTCAGAGACTCCAGGATGAGACTGCAAGGCTAGCTGAACTCAAAACAGAGCTACATTGCACAGATGAATTGGTGTCACAGTGGCTCTCTGATGTGAAGGAATGGGCAGCTGATGGTAAGCATGAGCAGATAAAAGAAACAACAAATTTCCTTTTTCACTACTATTTGAAATTTTAAGTTTGATATTAAAGAGCAGCCAAAGATAGTAGGCTAACAGTTGGTGACATCACCTGCCACCAAAGACCACCATCCAATGTTATGCCCCATATATATGTCTGGTTTATTTTATATTCCAGTTTCCGTGCAGGAAATGCACATACCAAGTTCAGTGAAGTTGGATTAAAATGAGTTTTATGTATAAATTCAAACACTGAAACAGTTCTGTGTTGTTTTAACAGTGAATTTGTTTTCACTCTTAACCAGATACATCTCATGCCACTCAAGGCACCACACACAGAGGTCTTCAGCAGTCAATTGAGGGCCTTTACCTTAGTGTGAGGCAGCGGAAGCAAACCCTCTACCGCCAATGGTATTACTATATAATATAATAGATTGATCAAATCAAGCTACTGTATGCAGTGCTATAACTGGCAGTGTATATACTTACTTCTATCCCTGTACTTAATGTTTTTGTAGACAGCAGCAAACCGCCTTCGAAGCAGCGACCGCCTTCAGCAGCGACCGCCTTCGAAGGAAGCTGGCAGAAGACAAAAAGCTCCTTCTCCAGGAGATCCAGAAATACAATGGTCTTGTACTAGACTCTGCCACAAACATTGATGTAGCTGCTGTGGAGCATTCCCTTACTGGAGAGAGCAGTGTGTCTCAAATATGGCCGTGGGAGGTTCATGGCAGTGGTATGTCATTTTCCAGATGCTTCTCAAGAATTTATTTACAGTTCTGCTGTATAGACTATACTGAAAAAACACACATAAACTAAATGAATATTACAACACTCAGTATGGTACATGCATGCCTTAGATGCATGTAACATATTGAGTGTTGTAATATTCATTTAGTTTGTATGTATTTTCAGTTTTCTTATTATGTATCAATATCTTATTATGCATCAATTTGATAAAAGTACATTTGTAGTTACAAAACATTGCAATGCTATTATGCAAGATTGTCTCATGCATACATACAACAACTGTTATTGATTCTTAGCCAACATTTCAATCAAGAAACAATTGCATGACCAAGTGATGTTGGCGATGCGACTGCAAGAGGAAAAAAACATTTTGGTATTGGAGATGGCACAACACTGCACATGGCTGCAGAGCCTGGCAGTGGTTCTCAAGAACAAGATGGCCGAGGAGGGTAAGTGGAATAAAATCGCTATCCATTTAAAGTATGAATTTCAAATGAAAAAAATAAACAAACATTATCAGTCTCAGCCACACAACTCGAATGGAGTAGAAGGGTTATTGCTCTTTTTGCCACATTTGGATTGTACACGATAAAATGGGGATTATAGTTTGCGATGGTAACAAGTCAGTAAGGCTTCAAAACGTTTCACATTTGCTTGATAGCTTTGTTGTATTTGTTGTACTGTGGCTGTTACATAAAAGGAGAAATTAACAAAAGAATTTTGAACATTGAATTTTGCATCATCAGACACACCTATTTCTTGATGTAACACCTGAATGCTCCACAATGTATTACTTTAACACAACTGTAGTGAAGAAGAAAACTGTTAACTTAAAACAGCTATCAGACATTGGCTGCAACACAAAACACTTGGCCTGGTACCATGGCAACACACATTAAAAAATGCCAACCATCCTGGTATGTAGATTTGAATGGATGAAATCTTTTTACTCCATTGAAGTTCTTTGGCCTCATAAAGAAATCTTAACAAGCAGTTTGTCTTCAATGTAATCTCTTTTGTATTTTGAGATGTAGACAAGGGAAATGAGGGACTTTGCTGTCTCTTAAGAAGAAGACTGTCAGAGGTGTCAGAACGGTTGCAAGTTGTCCTCCAATAGTACAAGACTGCTTTAGGTCCTGAGGCCTCTGTCCTTCTACATGTTGAAGCAGAAGATCCAAGTGGCCTCAGTAGTCCAGACACCAGTGAGGATGAAGAGGAAAACACAGTTTAGGTATTTTATTTGTTCATATGTTTGTTTGTTCTCAAAAATAGATTGGGGGTGTTCTATCAAGGTGGATAAAGGAAAAGCCTGGCTTATTTTGATAAGTCTTGATAATTTAAGTAAGAGTTCCATGCCATTACTGTGGCTTCAGCCCAGTTCACACCAAAGATTCACAATGAGATGAAACTGTTTTAGAACGTTGCAGTGTGTAAACTGGCTCTTCTCAGATTGACTCTGATGGCGACAATTCGCCAGTTGCTGGTTTTCGAATGCAAGGTACAACACCTGTTTCAGCAGCCATTCAGCTCGTCGTAAAGTCAGCCGGTCAAGTCACTAAACTGTCGGCTGGTTGAAGTTTTGGATGGAGGAAAGAGATGATCAGTTTATCATTTAGTTTGAGGAACAGCACTATCTGTATGACTCAAGCCTTAAAATTGACTCAGCTCTTCAGGGCTGCTTATGTACTCTGTGCACATGCACAATGCATGCTTATTCAAGCCTGGTTAAAGTCACTGTTGACTAGACGTGGCTAATAATTTAGTGGAATGGCTTGAGACTGCAGTGAAAGTCAGTGTTAATTTAAGCCAGGCTTTTTCAAGTGGACAGCTTACATTAGCTGCATTGATGGAATACCCCCTGTTACTGTTACTCTTAATTTATTTGTGTATTTAATAATGCTTTACATACCTTCTTCATTCTGAAACAGTTGAACTTCACCTTCTTATCCTACCTCTTGCTTTTTTGTTTTTCTGTATTTTCCCAGATGGAAGCTACACAAAGGACTGTGTTGAAGGAAATGGACTCGCCCTATATCTGTATATTAATAGTATTCTGATTGATTAACCACATCAAAATATGTATGCATCCTATATTGTTGAAAATTCAACCTTTGTATGTAGATTACCAAGCAATTTAGTAACCACATTAATGATCCTGAAGATGCACAAACCTCTTAGTATTGGTTTACCAATCTCAGCCAAAAAATGTCAACTTTGCATGTATGATCTTACCAGATGTAATTACTTGACTGACATGATATGTGGGTAGCGTATTCCTACTTCTTTAAGAGAGACTTTCCTTTGATTGTGACGATCCTGTGGCGCCAACATCAGGCCAACTTTTGACTTGTATATGACAAATGTTATGAACAGATTTCTAAGTAATTTGCTGGGCAATCTCAAGCTTCCCAGGCATTGAATCTTGTCAGTTTTGTTAACCTCATGATGTTCCCTTTAGCACACCTCACCAGAATGTAAAATTTGATATTGTCTATTAGGCATGAAACCTGCTAAGCACATTATGAGGACTACGCCAGGAACTTGTGACCTCATGACCTTTCCTCTATCTCCACATTTAGGCCAAGAAGTAAAAACTCATCCTTAATTATTTGCATTTTCACACACATTCATGTATTCTGCAGTGCAGCAGCAGGGTCTGTGGCTTTTTTTCCCAGAGGTGGCTGCCTATGGATCAATACTTGATTGAGTGTATATAGGATATAACTTTATATTACTGCACCATTGAAGATAAATACCATAAACATAAATTCTTTCTTAAAGATGGTAAATTTGTTGACAATTTATCTGTCACTTTCTGTTTTGTCCTTACAAGCACATTGTACATTGGTACAGCAGATTTAGCTTATATATTAAGTACTTGTATAATGCATTAGATTGTATGTAACAGAAAAATACACTGTTTTGTGTGCTATGATTATACTTATATTGTTGAGAGATAACTTGATTCGCTGTTTTGTTGGTGCTTTTCAAGTTAACCTCAGTCCAGTGCCATTAAATACACCTTGACATGTGTGACAAATATGCATTTGGTGTATTTTCAATAAATTATTTCCAAAGATGAGCATCTTATGTTTTTATTTTTCCATACATTATTTAAAAACAAAAAGTTTTATGGTTGATGAAAGGAAATAGCTGGAGAAAGAAACATAAATTAAGCATATTTATATGTGTAATCTTGTTTAATTGACATCACACTGCATTATTAATACATTACTTTAAGGCAGGTCTTTTTACTTATTTACAAACAAACTGCTCTTGGGATTAAACTTGAGATATAGAAGTAATGTGTATCTAAAGGTGTATGTGCATGTTAATGTATGCATAGCTTTGTATTAGTATTTATACACTTACTGCATGTATGCAGGCATTTTTAGGGAAACAAGTTGGTGTGGTGGGGAGTGGCTAGACCTGGGAGGTTCTTACAGGGGTAACCAAATGTTGATTCTGGTAAAATGTTGCAACATAATTTTTGGTGAAAAATTACATTTATTGACATATAGGGTAATAAAAATACATAAAAAATCCCTTGAAGTAACTACAAATGAGCATGTAAAGCAAATAACTTTTCAAGGGTTTTATCCTTGTAATAAACGTGCAGAAGTAGTGACCAAAATTAATCACCTTTTTAAATATTCTGCACTGCCATCCAGTGCATTACTACAGGTGTGGGGAAAGCCTGAAGTACTTGGGTTGAGACTGAAAACATAGATCTTGCATGTCATCATGAAAATAAGGTTAAAAATTAGGCCATGTCAAACAATTTATTAATTTTTGTCTAAGGGTTTCTGTGAAGCTACGCCTGAGCAAAGGCTTTTCATGAAATTGTGATAATTAAAACTTTTCCGAAGGACTGAACCAAACTAGCTAATAAAACAGATTCTGTCGTATTGTAAACTTTGAAGGTTATTCATTTTGGTTACTATTTTCACATAAAAAGGAAAAACAAACAATAAGCTTCTTTTTTATATACAGGGCCTTCAAAGTGCTCTCTGAAAGTAGGCCTGGGATGGCTTGAGGTAATGAAAAGAGAAAATTAAAACTTTGTCTTAGAGCTAAACCAAATACATAATTGGAAAGGTCTCAACCTGGAGAGTAACATATGTCAGTATGAAGGTTCTACGTGGCCCCTGCGTTCCAAATACTGATCTTTGAACCTTGACCTCGGACCATGTTTGAAGTCTTATAATCCAGCAACAAAAAGGTCTACAGACATGAGACCAGCTGTTATAGAGAGCTCTGGACCTCAGCTATCATGTGAGTATAGTCACTATTGGGCACCAACTGGGGGCGCTGTCAAAAATAGCTCACAAGCAATTTTCACCCATTTAACAATTATATTTTTAAAATCTGATAACACCAATGTCTTTCCCACCCTCTAAAACCCTTAAGAGGATCCACAGTTTAATACTGTCAACTTCTAAATATGGGGAATATATCAATGTATTTAAAAACTACAATTCCCAGTAGAGACGCGCCAATGAACCTGTTACTAACCGTTCAAATCAGCGTCCATATTTGAAGTTCGTCCAGTTTAGGGTTATAAAAATGTATTTTTACTCTATATATCAACAATCCCCTACAGCCGAAGCATATATTATGCTGCTTTTAGATGATCAGGATGAAAAAATCGCGAGGATGTCAGTTCATCGGGGATATTTACCTGTTATTGTTGAACATACCATATAAGGGCCGTCTCAAATGTATTTATAAACTACAATTCCCAGAAGAGACGCACCATAGAACTTCTTACGAAACATACAAATCAACCACCATACTTGTAGTTCTTCCGGTTTCCAGAGAAGAAATAGGGTTATAAAAATGTGTCTTTACTATGCATATCACCAATCTTCTACAGCCGAAGCATACATTATACTGTATTTAGATGATCAGGGTGAAAAATATTGCCAGGATTCATCTAGCGTAGTTTGGTTGGTACTGTAGTAAGAGTTGTGTTCATCGACTGGAGTTGCGCTCATAGACATGATGTCATGATGTCTGACGCTACCCTTCGAATGCAACATTTTTTTTTTTTTTTTTTTTTGCAATTATGGCCTCCACATGTTTGTTTAGCCCCCTCAGGAATGTAATAAACTGCCGATGCTCTTATATGTCAGCATTAGGAGCAAAAGTACCCTTACGAAAAAGAAGTTTATTCAAGTATGCAATTAGTATACTTCTTTTAAACTAAAAATAAGAAAGTATACTTTCAGTCTACTCTTTATATACTTCTCAGAAATATACTTTATGTACTTCTGAGATATATACTCAAAATTGCACTAAAGTATACTTGACAAAAGTCTAAGTATATTTGGCCTATACATGGACTTGTTTATGGACTCGATCTACTTAAATAAAAAAAAAAAAAAAAATTAAACTTACTTATATTTAAGTGTTGATAAAAAGGATTCATGAAGCTACAATAAAATGTTTTTAAAATGGAAAGAGTTAAAGTACAGTTCAAGGTATTTCAAGTATAAAAAATAATACCTAAAACTGCAGTGTTAAATTAACTCTGGGAGTACATGTGACCATACTCAAGAGTGTTAAGTGTTAAAATAAGAGTGTAAATGAACACTGAAAAGTGTTAAAGTTAATAAGATAATTAAGTGATTAATTGAGTGATGATTGACCATTATTGAAGACACCTGATGATAACAAGCAGAATCACCAAAGGAGAAAATCACAATTTTTAAGCCACCATCGTGGAGATGAGTGTTTGTTTTAGTTGGGCTCTTGACCCTTGACATTTTAAAAAAATTTTGTTTGGGCAGTTTTAACTGAGTTATAACATCCAGACAAACAAGTGGAAAAATGGTCAGGTGGTGTTGGTTATTTTTTACATAATCATTATTTGATCAGAATCACTGAACTCATTAGAGTCCAATCTCTGAGTTAGATTTACGTTATTGATTACAGCAGCACAAGATCCGCTTTATCAATATAATCTGAAGGATTTCACAAACAGTTGTTCTGAGCAAAAAAAAAAAAAAAAAATCTTCTTTTAGGCACACACAGACATCAAGAATCAGCCTGTGAATCTCAACGACGGTGACAAGCAACATATTCTGATCAACAGATCAACTCTGAATATTAGAAAACAAGCTACTAAAAGTCGCATAAACGGAACAAATAAAATATGAGAATAAAGAAAATTACTAAGACAATTCAGCTCATAATTTATTCATGCAGCAATGCATGATGGGAGATTGGTGTTGGAGAATTTTGATTGGTGGCAGCCAGAATGCACTGCAACATGGTTTATTATTCTCACCACTGTTGAGATTCACAGGCTGATTCTGATGTCTGTGTGTGCCTAAGAGAAAGATTTTTTTTTTTTTTGATCAGAACAACTGTTTGTGAAATCCTTCAGATTATATTGATAAAGCTGATCTTGTGCTGTAGAATCACAGTGCTGCTGTAATCAATAATGTAAATCTAACTCAGAGATTGGGCTCTAAATGAGTTCAGTGATTCAGATCAAATAATGATTATGTGATAACATAACCAACACCACCTGATCATTTTTTCCATTTGTTTCTGGATGTAAACTCAGTTAAAACTACCCAAACAAAATTTTATTTTAAAAAGTCAAGGGACAAGAGCCCAACTAAAACAAACCCTCATCTCCACGATGGTGGCTTAAAAATTGTGATTTTCTCCTTTGGTGATTCTGCTTGTTATCATCAGGTGTCTTCAATAATGGTCAATCATCACTCATTAATCACTTAATTAACTCAATAACTTTAACACCGCTTCAGTGTTCATTTAACACTCGTATTTTAACACTTTAACACTCTTGAGTATGGTCTCACATGTACTCCCAGGAGAGTTAATTTAACACTGCAGTTTTTGCTGTGTAGGAACATAGAAGTATGCGTAAAGTGCAAAAATATATAAAAAGTAAACTATAAGTGTGATGTCATGTTCACTTAAAGAAAACTTAAAAGTATACTTGCACTAAACTAGCAGTTTACTGAGAGTATATTTCAAAGTGTACTTTCGTATACTAAAAATGTAGCTACTACTAGTATACTAGTATAAGTTCACTTTTAGCACAGATGCAGTACAAATGAGAAACGTAGCTGTGAACTAGTTAAAGTTTACTACTGTTACACTTATAGTACACTTAAACGTATACTTCAATTGGGCCAATTTAGTCCCAAGCGGTATTAAATAGTACACTTACAAGTTACTACTAGTACATTGATATTATACTTACTACATAAAGTATACTTAATAAATATACTTGAACATTACTTTAGTATACTTGATCAAATGAACTTGAAGTATACTAGTTTTTCGTAAGGGTAGGCCAAGCTCTATACCCCAGACTTCCAAAATGTGTGATAGCCTTCTCTACAGAGCAAGACATTCACAAAAAAATCAGTAGTTGTCTTTTAACTAGTGACAAAAACTGTTCATTTATAGTAGCTATAACCAGAATCCAGAAAAGTATATTTATAATTGAATTATATGCTACCCCAAATTATTTCAAAGTAATCCACCTAAAACAATCAATTTCTCAATTAAATATGCTCAATGTAAGTTCTTTATTTATTTAATCAACCATATCACTCATGTCATATTGTGTTTTGAGTTAACATGATGTATGGAAAAGTAAAAACAAAAATGATAATATTTTACAAGTGTTTATTGTAGTGCATTTGTGGTCTTTGACAAAAATACAAACGAAAATACACCAAATGCCTATTTATTCACTAAAGGCATAGAGTCATAACAATTTACTGACAAGATGCATAAGTTGAAACCAAGTTGATATATTCTTTGGCATGGAGTCTAGACAATGGTGGTCATGCAGGGCTGAATAATAATGTGGAGCTCAGTGGAAGGATCCATGGGAGCTGAATGCAATGACGTCGACTGGAGGTGAACGGGGTGGAAGAGGGTCCTGTCGATTTGCCTGAAATGACAACTGACAGCAGCTAAGGAACAGCTTTAAACTTTAACAACTATGACACGTTTGGCTCAAGAGGGTTAAGACGAAAATATGATTGGTTTAAGAAGTAAAACGCCAACAGCTGACAAGTTTGGAGTGGAAGAGAGTGAGAGTGTGGAAGAGAGAATGTAATAGTATGAAGATGGTCACTTATTGTTGAACCATATTCTAGCTTCATAATTCTCAAACAAGCCTTTCTTAACAGTGAACTGTGAGTTTAATTAACTTGAAAAGCACGGACAACAGAACACGAAATCAAGTTATGACTGACTAGCTTCATCACTCTGTCTCCTCTCCACCAATAAGCTGGTGTGTGGTGGGCGTTCTGGCACAATATGGCTGCCGTCTCATCGTCCAGGTGGATGCTGCACATTGGTGGTGGTTGAGGAGATTCCCCCTTCCATGTAAAGCGCTTTGAGTACCCAGAAAAGTGCTATATAAATGTAACAAATTATTATTAATTATGTCAACTGTAATAAAATAACATAGTGCAATTTATAATCATGACATATAAAAACATGTTTCTGAGTGACATCTGAAAAGGAAATTGAGTTGGATTGAGTACATTTCTATTTAAGCCTGCTTGGGGTTAAACCCCATGTGTCACATTTACTGGAGATTTTTACCTTTTCACCACTACAGAAAGATGTGATACAACTTCAAATGCAGTACAGAAACAATGTAATAAATAGGCAGAAACCAAAATGGAGTTAAAATTGTACATTTTATTTATTTTCATTCATTTGGAGAGAATCCTTTGGCTGCCAGGAATGGGCCCACTCCTTGCCACTAAAAAAAGAAGGGAATTTGTTTTGAACTTGTACTTGAGTGTTTCCATAAACATAAACCTTTTAAAAAATGTAAAGCACATCATTACAGAACATGTTTTTATAAGTATAACAGTTTCATTTTCCATCTATGAAGGACCACCACCATTTGTGAAACAGAACAGACTAATAACAAATCATTGTAGCCAAAAATAAATAAATAAATAAATATAAATGAACAATGTTAAAGTAAATCAATAATGTATGCAATAATTGATAAAGCAGAAAAACAGAAGAATACATACCATGCTGGACATGGCTCCCAGTCAACCAACATTTCTGCTTTGCCCTGTCAAGATATAAAAAGCATTAAAACACATGAATTAAATTCTTAGCATAAGGCTATTATGATTGGTTATTGTCATTGAGTTTCATTGATACAGTGGGTCACTGTTGATTTTACAGCATCTGATAATGAACTTCAGTACAAGCTCCTTCCTAATCTGTAATTCAAAAAGACTAAACACATAAAAATCTAACAATTATGGTATGTATAGGATGTATTGCCAACACACAAGGAGGTTTCTAAATCCTATATTACACTCTGCATACTGTCTATACTATGCATTTCTTTTATGACTGTCTAACCTTTCTCACTCTTTCTCTTACAACACTCCTGATGGGGAAAGCCTCTTGGCGAGTGTGATAGGAGCAATCTGTGAACATCAAAAACATGTTTCACACATTTCTTAGATTAGGAACAAAATAAACAACTAAGAAGACTTAAGTAGTGACCAGACTTACAAGGATGACAAGCGATATTTATCTCGAATCAAAAGTTGAACCAGGTTTAACTTGTAACATAGAACCAAATTACTCTCAGTTCCAATGTGGTATTCTTGCTGGAATAACAATACTACTGCTGAGCCACAACTCACAATTGAGAATACTCTACTGCTACTTCTTCTTCTTCTTCTTCGACACATTAAGCCAGTTGGTTTTTATAGTTTGTCTGTTACTTACAATTATCTGTTGTAAGTAGTTAAAAAAACCCAATAGAAATATATCAAATAGCCAATGTCAACACACTGATAGAAGCATCAATCATTGCATTTACATGCACTTACTCTTTTGTGTCTTTTTCCTCTCAGGCATATGTCTTAGTCCACCTGTGTGATATAGAAGATTACAGTCTAGTCATATATCCACTCAGAAAAAAAAAAATAATAATATTGACAAAAATGCACTTTGTAATGTCTTTTCAACATAAATGTGTCCCTGATACATCTAGATACCCCCAAAATATGAGAACAGAACATCCTCTCTCTTTCAGTAAATGTGTACACACAATATTACATTTGGCTCCACATTTTACATCATGTGCAGGCTTATTAGAATAGTAACCAGTAGGCTTCTAGATTGCTCCATCTAAAATGGCTTTTTTCAGACAGACAGTGAACTGAATAAAGGGCCAATTTAATATAAATAATGATTTTTTTTTAAACTGTGGATCATACAAATATATTTAAGCGGAGTTTCAGAATAAAAATATAAAAATGAGCATAACAGATCCCCTTTAAATTCTATTTAATTAATTCAATTCCTTATGAGAATCTGCTTGATAAATGAGCTATGTTAATAGAGATATCAGATCCACCAATAATTACCCTACAAACATTATTTACATACCTGACTTTTTCTTTTTGGGACTTGCGACTGTGCCCCTGGCTGACCCTGTGAAGACAGCTGTGGGTTTGGAGAAAGAAAATTACTCATATACCAAATAAAGCTTTAACTTATTATTTAAAATACTAGAAGATCACAATAACACACAAGTGCAGGGGTGTGGTGTTTTTACAGTTGGATACTTCATAATCAAGCATCTCTGGCGGGTTTCTCTAACGTTGCCTACCCTAGCTTTAACAGCGTAACAACAATGCCCCTCACGTACGTACGTGATTCTCAGATTAAATGCAAAGTTTGACCATCATATAATTAAAGTTTATCACTTGAGTGTGTTTTAGGTCATGTAAGTTTAAACATTAAAGCAAATTTAAACCATTTGAGCGCACAAAGACGAGAAAGAGAAGTGAATTCTGCATGTGCAGCTGTATTCTGTGCGCACACACGTAGATCCATGCAGACGCACCTGAACACAGAATGCTGTTACAATTGAGAAAGAAAACTGGTTTTGTAACCGTATTTTGGATCCACACATTCATCTTAAAGTGACTGTAGCCTATATTCCTGCTGCTCTCTGTGTCATGAATGTCAATCAAACAACAAAAGACAAAGAGAAAAATCCCTTTTGTAATTTTAACCCAAATTAATTATATTATGCAATTTATACAGTGAAGAATATGCAGTGTTATTTTACATTTGATTCAATTTCCGTACCTGTTAGATTTACCTGAAAATATATAACAGCACTATTTATTTTGTATCTTTGTTCTATTGTATTTATTTATGCTTTGTTCATTATTTTCAATGTGTATTCACGAACCTACAAATCACCCAATCATCCTCGAATGGTTAATTCTTTCCAAATAGAGCTATTCAAGTTATCTGGTGAATTTTTTTTGTGAATTTCTATCACAATATATGGCGCAGAATTTTTTTTTTTTACATTTTAATTTTTTCAAATATCATGCGGCCCTACCCTGACATTTAAGTGTATGACTCAAGAAATTTGTTCCAACAGCCCTAGTACAGATAGATCTATCATCTATCTAATAATATAATATCAGATGGACTTTTCTTGTAGATTATTCATGGAAATGAGAACCTTGAAAGTTTTACTTTAGTATCAAGCAGCAAAAACGTTTTAGCGTGACGTGTTTGAGTTAATTTCCCCTACTTGACATCATGCGTCCAGCAGTGTGGCTATTTCACATGCATACATTGCAATGATGATGCTGAAAATATATATCATGCAGCCCTAACCTGCATAAAGCTCTATGGGGAAAAACAAAACAAAAAAATACTGGAAGTCAAGTAACGTTAAAGTAACCCATGTGTCAAACACTTCAAGACTTTACAAATATAAACTGTAACTTTTTAAATCTGTCCTAATTACCTTGGCCCTCCGCAGTGCTCGTCTGCTGCGTCATCCTCCCCTCTGCTGCCATCTCCCCCTCTGTAGTGATCGTCTGCTCCATCTCCCCTCCTCTCCGCAGTGCTCGTCTGCTCCATCTCCCCTCTGTAGTGCTGTCGCTCGGTGCTCGTCTGCTCCATCCTCCCCTCCGCAGTGCTCGTCTGCTCCATCTCCCCCTCTGTAGTGCTCGTCTGCTCCATCTCCCCTCCGCAGTGCTCGTCTGCTCCATCCTCCCCTCCGCAGTGCTCGTCTGCTCCATCTCCCCCTCTGTAGTGCGTCGCTCGCCGTCTCTCCATCTCCCATCGTCGCTCCATCTCCCCTCGTAGTGCTCGTCTGCTCCATCTCCCCCTCTGTAGTGCTCGTCTGCTCCACCCGCGTGGTCCTCACCACCTCGCGGTTGCTTGTGTTCTCCAATGGGTCACAGGGTGTGAGGTGCAGCGTAATCAGCTGATCATCGTTGGAATACTGGGTCCAACCTGTGCAAGTTAAACAAGTGTTGTGTTTTGCTCACATTTATAAAATAGAGGTTAACCATGAACTTGAACTGTACATATTTTAAGTGTTAATCTGTATGAATCATAAAGTCCAATTTTTTCTTCAGAAGGCACTTTAGATTCCAGGGAAACTATTGATAGTCTACTGGATGTATTAGATATCTGCAAATCTATATTTAATTGATTTTCTGCGACTAAAACAAATACATCTTTTAGTCAGGAAAAAAACAGAGTGCTCATAATATGTATTCAAAAAATGACACCAAGTGTAATGTTTGTTTGCAGACTGAGTCTGTATTTAGTTCAGACTGGACTGTGTCATGCGCTAAAAAACTTTGGGCTTTATGCCTCCAGGTTAGTAGTAGTGTAAGTGTGTGGTGTATCCAGCCAACATTTGATGGTTTTCTTTTTCTTTGTGCTATTTCCGTTAATGGTCCATATGCGTCGTGAGCTCTACAGTCAGCACTATACTGAGATTTATTACAATTTGATTCATTGACTCAGTGACCAAAACAGACCTTAGCAGATTTCATGGATCTAATTAGTATATGTGTCCCTACAAAAATTGCTTTGGTCAGCGTGCCTAAACATTAAAAATATTGTTGTATGTGGGCTGAAAACAGAAAGGAAATACGGCTCCTACAAAAAAACATACCAAACATAATAATTCCATAGTTGGCAGTATGTTTGAACCCAATATCGTTCTAACATAAATGCACATTAAAGTAACAAAATGTAAAATTAAACAATCTTAAACACTTGCTTACAATCATAGAAATACACAAGGTTAGTGTCCACTTTTTTCCAGATACATATCAGTTACATTACATGTCCTCAGAAGTCCCCCATGTAGAATTATCCATGTCTTTTTAATCTACACAAGGGGTGTCCAATCCTGCTCCTGGAGGGCCACTGTCCTGAAGAGTTTAGCTCCAACCTTAATTAAACACACCTGAACCAGCTAATCAAGGTCTTACTACACAGTAGAAACTTCTAGGCAGGTGTATTGAGGCAAGTTGGAGCTAAACTCTGCAGGACAGTGGCCCTCCAGGAGCAGGATTGGACACCCCTGATCTACACAATCAATCACATAATCATAGTAGTTCGCTCCTCATCCCCAAATCTTGTGCACTTGCTTTCAATACTTTTCAATACCTCACAATACTATGCAGATAAAAACAGTGGCAGTGGACAGGTAGAAACGTTTTGAAGTCAGTTGTCTTACAATTTGTAGTTTGCCAAAATCTTACAAAATGGTTTGAGTGCTGTTTGACTGTGTCCAAGGCTAGATAAATATTGAAATACTTCAATTGTTTTAAAAGATCCAGTGTTGTGCTAACAAACTCTGTGTTGGTTATATAAAAATGGAAACCTCTCCCAAGTTGTCAAGGAGGTTAGGAGTGAAATTGACTGAATTTAAGTTTTAGGGTTGAGCCATCCCTTTATGATTTAAACACTGACAAAATCTTTTGTGTACTACAAAAACAAGCTGTGAAAATACAGTGCATGCATCTCACCTTCACAAAGGTATTCATAAAATGAGCCTATCTTCTGAAGGTAGTCCTGGGCATAGGTGGAGAGTGTGCAGCGAGGGGTTAATATTTCACACTTGTTTTCCTTTTTTTTGTTCTCCTTTCCAAGAAGCAGAACTGGCTTGTATCCAATGGCATGGAGTTTCTCAAGCTGCAATGAAATGACAACATTGTGAATTTGCTGTTTAAAGTAATAGAAAAACAACAGCAAAAATAACTAAGAATATTAATTATTGAGAAAATATAACATTATTAATATTGACAGCATCCAGGTTATTGCCATTCAGGATATTTTAGCTTTTGTATACCAAGTATACCAAGTATATGCAAACAGGAAAGGCTCATACAGTAGAAGCAAAAACCAACTCTTCTATTTAGAAAAAAAAAGGCAAAAAGATGAATCTGACACCATGAGGGTACAATAGAACTTTTTGCAACATTAGTAGCTCGGGTTTTGCACCTACAGTGATAGGATTGTGTAACCACTGTGCAATTGGACAGTGACAATCTATTTAATTTTTTTTTTTTAAAAAGGCAGAACCTTTGTGATTATATGACCAAATGGGTGAATGCTGCACATACATTTACACTTGACGTGTGTACACTGTGTACACTGTAAAATGCTTTAATGAATGTAGTAGTATGAGTGCAGTCCATTTGTTATTTCTCGTTCACTTGATAAGAAAGTTTGATTATTATATTGCACCTATGATTCTGTCATAATGCATGCCTGTATTTGTTATGAACTCAGAATTGCATTGGTGTGTGCTTTATATCACTTCATATATAAAGTGCAAGAGAAACTATGAGTATGCAATTTTACATTGTCAATTAATAAGTCATGAAATAAAAGTAAAGCACTAATAAATCCTGTAACTGGTACGTTGTGTGTTAGCTGGGAAGGATTTGCATGCACGTGATGTTCATTCTATTTATCAGCAGCAGTTTCCATGTTTCATTAACGGTTCATAGTTAGTATTGTGTATTTACCATTGGAACTGTAGTTTCTGTAACCCTAAAATGAAACATTATTTTTTAATATTATTTTGTTTGTTTTTAAATTACTCTGGTGGCTCATGCAAACTTACCAACTTTATTGTATTAACAAAAACTAGTTTGGGACTGCTATTTAATAGCCTTACATTATAGGCCTATTTATTCATCAGTATTAGTCATATTTATACAATTTATGTGTATAAATTGTATTTTTTATGTGTATGTTAATCAAGTGGGATAGTACTTGTGTGTGTCAACAATTTGTGTAAAATAAATGTGCTTGTTTTGTAAAATATATATATACATATATATATATATACTGCCACAGTACTTCAGTGTTTGTGAAATAAATGTGCTTGTTTATATATATATATATATATATATATATATATATATATATATATATATATATTACACAAGCCAATTTATTTCACACACATGTTGTTTTTGTGAATTGTGGGGTCATTCCATGGGCGTAATGGTTTTTATACTGTACAAACTGTATTTTCTATCCCCCTACACTACCCCTACCCCTAAACCTACCCATCACAGGAAACTGTGCACTTTTACTTTCTCACAAAAACTCATTCTGTATGATTTATAAGCCTTTTGAAAAGTGGGGACATGCTGAATGTCCTCATATTTCACCTTTTTGTAATACCTATGTCATACCATGTCATTATACACATTTGTGTCCTGATATTTCACAAAAACGCACACACACACACACACACACACACACACACACACACACACACACACACACGACACACTGTCGTGACTCAATGACCATGGGAAAATGTGGGTCCCCTGGCCAAACCACTGTCCTAGATGATCTGGACAGTTTAACATTATGTAAGAAATTGCACCTACCATGATAATGGCTTCATCCTTGATGGATGCACTGTTGTGGTTCTTCTTATGACCAACCACCCATTCCTCTCGCTTGTCATCAAACCTCTGAAGCTTCTTCTTGAGGCGCTGCTTCAGAGGCTGCTCCTTTTTACAGTGGCAGCAGATCTTCTGTGCGCAAAATAAAATGCCCTGACAAAAGGGACAAATCTTTTTTGTAGACCCCCCTGGCATTATGTCAATCTGTATACAAAGGACAGAGACTGACAAAGACAGATAAGACAGACAAGTAAACAAAGAAAGAGGAAAAATTGAGAAATAGAGAAATTGAGATGGATAACAGTATGGAGATTGAAGAGATGGATAGAAGTATAGATGGACAGAGAGGTTGTGAGAGATAGAGATAGAAAATGATGAAGAGAAAGATAGAGGTTGGCTCTTAAAAGTGCCTTTGGGTTTTGGGAATCAGGTGTATCTATAGGGTGAAGGTGAAGTTTGACAGGATCTGCAGGGAGAACAGAAAATATTAATTATAGTGTAGGCTAGATATGTTGAAAAAAGGTTTAAACTGTGTACCCCGATAGTGAGAGATACCAGTTTTATTTAAAATACTTAATAAATCAATAAAATTTACGTTTTTCCCATTTTCTGTATGACTGCACAAAAGGCGCGTCTTTTTTCCCCGTCTTTTTTTGCTGTTAATATGGAAACCATTGGTCGGCCTTTAATTCGTTGCTCTAACATGTAAAACATGTGAGTCTAATTGCAAAGAAAAGTATCATATATAACATTTAAACAAATTTGATCATTACATTCAAGTCTCGTGGCTTACCTGGAAAGTGGTTTGAGCGCAATGACGGAGAATTCGCGGCCTGCAGAAATCACCCAATCGCGAAGCGGACTGGCTCCGTCTCCATAGCAACGGATGCTGAGGCTCACGGGTAATGCGGGCGTATACTAATTAATTTAATTAATTTTTTTATTTATTTAATTTAATTAATAACCACAACTAATCCCCCGTTCTCACAATAGAAGGAGAATCAAATAAAACGGATGGTCATGACATCGTATTGTTGAATTATCAAGCACACTTTCGTGTTTATGTGTTGAAAGAAAGATGAGGATATCATTAAAAGAGAATCGGCGGTGGGTCATCAGGTAGTTTTATCTACTTTAAAATAGTAAAAGTAGATAAGGCTCATGGGTACTCTAGTATTAGTTTACTGTCCGATTTGACACACCAAATAGATGGAAAAACGGCATTTCTCAGAAAAGAAACCGTTGCACAATGGGTAGTAGCCTACAGAATAAAGCAATAAAAACAGGATCAAATCTCCTGGTTAAATGTTGAGTAATGTAGTGCTTAAAGTTTAAAAATGAATAACAAATGAGAAAAAAAATGCTTCCCAGTGGCAGAAAGAAAATGTGAGATTCTAAAAAACATCTTGTGCCGTCTCTTTACATCATGTGATCTTTCTCTGTTAGAGATGCAGGCCTCACGAGTGACCTTATATTCCTTTTATGTACTTCAGTCACTGAACTACTAGTTTCACTTCTTATATTCTAATTATATAATGCAACTCTGGATAATAAAGTGTGTGCCAATGATTGAACTGCACTTTGTGTGTCTGTCTCATTTTTGGCATCCAGGTACCTGCTTTTCTGCGCTGAATTGCTCAACCTAAAACATTTTCTCTAAATACTTGATCTTCAAATTATTTTATCTGACAGTTTGGGGGCTCGTCCGCGAAACTTACCCCTGTAGGATCCTATTATAACATCTCGTGGAAATACGAGAGGTTTTTTTGAAATCACTAGCAGCTAGTGGAATATATCCATTGTTGTTACACTACGGCTGGCAACAGTAGTTTTAATTAACTATTAGCGTAAGAGTGATTGGGTTGAATCACCAATTGTTAGTGGAATTTATTTTCCATTGTTGTTACACTTCGGCTGGCAACAGTAGTTTTAATAAACTATTAACGTGAGGATTGGGTTTTAATCACCAGATGTTAGTGGACTGATAGTTCCATTGTTGTGACACTACGGCTGGCAACAGTAGCTTTGATTAAGCTATTAACTTAGGGTGGTTGGAAGTGCAGTACTGATCACACTGTACTTCGGATCACGGCGGCTTATACTAGTTCATAAAAAAAAAATAAAAAAAAAAAACCTTTTAATATTTCATATTGATGAAATAATTTCAATTGCTATTGCATGTTGATATATTGTGACATAAGAAGAAGGTGTCTTTAGGGGCGACCCGAATTTAGTTTAGTATTTGGCGAGAGCCCAAAATTAGATTAAAACACCCAAACAAAAGACGGTGAATATAGAGGCAATCAGGACGAAAAGTCTTGTGCGAGCCTAACCTAGGACCATCACCCACGTCACAAATACGATACATGTAAAGCAATTGAGGTTTAGAAATTGAGCATGAAAATAATTTCAGTCGCTATTGCATGTTGATATATCGTGACATAAGAAGAAGGTGTTCTTTAGGGGCGACCCGAATTTAGTTTGGCGAGAGCCGGACTAATTTGGCGAGAGCCCAAAATTAGATTAAAACACCCAAACAAAAGAAGGTGAATATAGAGGCAAATCAGGACGAAAAGTCTTGTGCGAGCCTACATAGGACTATCACCATGTCAAGATACGATACATGTAAAGCGGTTGAAGGTTGGGCAATTGGGTACAGAAATTTGCGCACGCTTACTAACGCTGAAATCAATTATTAACACATTGAAGTGGAAGATGGGGGGTTCAGTTTCTAGACCACTACTTAATGAAACGCCAGTTGAATTCATGTTTAGAAACAATCAGGGATTTACACGGAACCTTATGTCAGTAATATGGCAGGGTGTCCGAACAAATGAAACCACAATTGAAGTATCATACCCCCGAGAGGGTTCGTTACAGAAGAAAATATGCAATGGCTAAACGTTTAGTGAAGGAGGGATGGGGGACCCACAATGGGATTATGATTATATGACAAAAAGTTTTAATGTCTGGAAAGAAATAAAGAAAATTTGGGATGAGGGGCCAGAAAAGAAACAGATAGCTGCTTATGTAGCCCAGAAAAAAGCACTCGTAGCAGAAAAACCCCCACCCTATTGTATGGGTATTGAACCATCTGCACCTTCTGTGATAAAACCAAAAAAGTTGCAGAATGATTCGAAAGTTGTAAAAAGGGGAAGCGAAACTGAGGCGCCCAGTCAGAATGCAATGGTGGGCTTAGAGCTGGAAATGCAATATCTATGAAAACCATTAAAAATGTCTGATATGGAGTCAATATGCA
>JAOTNS010000756.1:0-14907 GCA_028476615.1 Culter alburnus
GTGAGCCACAGGAACATAGAGCTTTATCATGTATATATGAAGAACCCCCTCTGGCCGTCACTGCCAACCACAGTTGCACGAGAACATGCAGATTCTCTGTTTATTTTTATGGTGTGTTTACGGTCGTGATTGATTGATGTGCAATCACAGTTTGGGGTGCTAAAAACTTTTATAACGTGATCACGGGGTGAGTTGTAATTTGATAGGAAATCGATTAAATTTAGCGGTTGCGATGCGGGCCAGCGGCGCCCCCGCGATGGATGCGCCAATCGCGGCTGGGAGGCGGCTGTCTCCGCTGCACTGGTAGAGGCCGCGTGATGCTTACGACATAAAGTGCCTAATGTCCAGAAAAATATAATTACAATCACTCGTTGTTGAAAGAGTTGATATTTGTTCATTATTACGTTTGTGTTTTGTAAATCTGTCATGGGTAAGGACAACTAAATTGCTGATACAGATCGTTTACAATAGTGCACACAGAGAAATATAGCCTACTAAAAAGGAAACAAAGTGATTACACCTTTTGTGTGGTTATGAGTATTGATTTTGTCAGTTTGATGTAATGAAAATGTATTGTTTTACAGACATCACACAAAAAAGTTGTCAAATCACATAAACCGTATGCCTTTTCGTAGGGTGCTTAATAAACTGGTAAACTTTATATCTAAAAACAACTCAGATGGACAGTAATAAATTGCGCGCACTCTCTCTCTGCCATGACGTACAGTTTGTACTGATCCATCCTTGATAAACTTAAACCGTGGTGGTTCTCAGTGACTCAGATGCGGCAGACTATGGGATCGTATGTTCGTTGGTACATCCACAACAGAACATTTGTAATGATTTTTTGGCACAGATATTGTGTAACGGTCACTTAGAGCATTTATAGCAATTAGAGGTAGAATGTGAACTGCGCATGTGCATAATGTGCGCGCGGCTGTAAGAGAATGCAAACAGTGCAGGAGAAGAGATAACCGCTCTATCGACTTTGTACCTTTTTCCCTTTTATTTTCCTTTTTCTATTTGTGACCTAAGTTGAATGTTTATTTGTATCCTTTTCTCTCACTCATCCCCATGTATGCGGACGAGTGTGACGATGTATAAGCCATTTTATTAAACCCGGGGAAAATATGCCAGCTCTCGCCTCCCGTGCATCATTTCCTCGAGCTCTACACATTTGTTTTTCTGGGCAATAACATTTCAACTCTGCGTTACAAAGTGGCGCCCGAACAGTTTGGATCTACCGACATTGTCTCATTCTCTCCTGCCGGTTACGGATTATCGACGGACGTGTTCGTGGTTTGATGGGTTTTCCAGGCAAGGCATCTAGCTTGCTAACCGCGGAGAGCGCGTGGAATTCGGTTGATGGACGTGCAACCGCGTTTCGCGGATTTTCTGCTGTTCTTTAAAGACTCGTACGAGATCGACTGGAGCTGCAAGTAGTGCAGGTGAACTTTATGTTGTTTTATTTCGTCTAGATGGTCATATTTTTCAACAGGACGGACAGTTTATTGTTCCTTGAATTCAGAACTTTGTTTGAAGAGACTTAAGAAAGAAGATTACACTTGGAATATTTATTTTGAATTTTTTTCTTCTTCTTCCTCTTTGAAAAACGGACATTTGTTTTGTGTTTTTGCCGGATTGGACATTTTTTTGAGGCGACTACACAGTACTTTACCCTACGACGTCACGTTTTTTTTTTCATCTCTTCACGTGGCCTGATACTGTGTCTGAAAAAAAAAAAAAAAAGACTGTCATTGGTTTTTATCTAAGTTTGTATTGTATTTTGTGCATCTTCTCTGAGTTAAATTGTTTATATTGTTTTAACAGAGACTGTACAGGTGCACATTAATATTTCTTCAGCAGACAAACAGGTTTGATGTGCTGTATTGTGCTTATTTCCTGATTGATTCATTGTAAACTGTGCATCTGCATATAATATTTTGTTTTATTTTTTCTGATTATATTTCTATAATTTGCTGTTAAGTCATAGATTATACAAGATGGCTGAAAATCGTGACCTACTTGATTTATTGTCATGTTCTGACTATTTACCGAGACAGACTACATCTCGGAGAGAGGATGGAGACTTACGGTCTCAGGTTCAGTTCCTACAGGACGAGGTCGCTGTACTGCAACGCTGTCTCCGTGACTCGCTGGACCTGCAAAAGAGTGTGATTGACTGCATGAGTCCAGATGACGGTACCGTTCCTGTTGTGTCACGCCCGGAATCTTGTCCTTTAGCCGCTTCTACTCCTTATGTTCGAGGACAGGCTCTGATGGGTGATTCAAGGTCAGTTTTTCATAATGCGCCTCATGTATGTACACCTGCAGCGTCTCAACCAGCTTCGGCTGATTTGTCAGCTACGTCCAGGGTCTTAGCCTCTGTCCTCCATCAGTCACATCTTGAACCTGTTATATTCGACGGTGAAGGAAAGACGAGTCCCGATGATTGGCTTCAGTCTGTCGACATTTACAGGACTTCGTTAGATCTTACTGATTCCCAGATGTTAATGGAGCTCCCTCGTTTTCTCTCCAAAGAGCCGAAGAAGTGGTTTAATGTCCTGAGTTCTCATGTTTCCACATGGGCCCAGTTTTGCGATCTGTTTAGGAAGGTTTTTCTGCCGTCTGATAATCAGGAGCGCATTATGAGAGGTATCCTGGACTGAGTTCAGATGCCAGACGAGCCTTTTCCTACGTTTGTCACCCACATGCTGAGTGAATTTCGAAAATTGAGAACTCCGCCTCCTCAGCTGGAGCAAATCGAGTTAATATGCAAGCATGCTGTGGAGAAATACAGGGTAGCGCTCTATGGTACTGCAGTAACATCTGTGATGGACCTTCTTTTACGTGCACATGAGCTACATGCAGTCCTGGGTCCGTGTGGTTCTTATGCGCCCCAAGTCCCGCAGTCGGTTCCTGTCACGAGGGAACTGTATTGCTTCAAGTGTTTGACACCGGGGTTTACCTCCCGTAACTGTCCATCTTGTAGACTCCAGAATAGCCCTAATGTACGCTCAGGAGGTTCGGCCAGTCAGCACGCTGAACAGACTATGGAGATGCAAAGTTCAGATCGTCAAAGTAACATGTCGCGTACAGTGCTTGGGGACCCGGGTGCCTCAGTTAGGCCCAGGTCGGGAAACTTCGGGGGGGAGGACGTTTCAGAGAGGCAATCCTCCCCCAAGACAGTAGTTGAGCCTCTCTTACCTGACTCATCTAAGTCTGCTCACCTTGCTCTTGGTCATGTGGAAGACGTCACATCTTCATCTTCCTGGAACACACCTTTCCGTGTTCAGGTCAATTTTCACGGCCAAGTACTTGAAGCTACCCTGGATACGGGTGCTTCCATTTCAGCTGTGCGAGGCGGATGTTTCGAAAATGGTTCCTGGGGGGGACTTTTAAGATAACAGTTTGGTCTGCGCCTCTTTACAGCTTGCAGATGGGGCACTGTGTTGTGTCCTTTGGGTTTAGTTTGGCTACAGTTTGGTTTCATGGGCCAGCGCTTTTACCATCGTTTTGCGGTCATCGAAAACCTTTCAGCGCCGCTCGTCTTGGGCATGGATTTTATGATGAGAGCTTCTGTCGTGATTCAGGTTCCTTCCAGAACGGTTGTTCTGGGTGATGTTCCAGAGGCCTCAGAAGAGCTGGAGGGAGTTGACTTGATGTCACCAAGTCACAGTATACTTGGTTTAGCGTCCAGTTCTTCTAGTTTGGCTACAAAAGTGGATGAGGCTGCTCTAAATGGTGGTGAAAAATTAAGCTTGCTGAGTTGTTGAGATCTTTTTCTGATTTATTTGATGGACATCTAGGCCATACATCCCTAGTTGAGCACAAAATTGACACAGGTCAGGCCAGACCTGTCCATCTTGCTCCATATCGTACCTCACCTGCGAAGAAAGAACTGATTGAGAGACAGATCGACATGATGCTAGCAGAAGGTATTGTGGAACCAGTATCAGGGCCTTGGGCTGAACCAGTTGTCATCGTTCAAAAGCCATCCGGTGAACCAAGGTTTTGTGTAGATTATCGTGGGCTGAACCATTTTACAGTGAAAGACTCGTACCCACTTCCGAGAATAGACGAGTCCCTTGATTTTCTTGCAAGAGGAAATTTTGTGACCACAATTGATCTAGCCAGGGGGTATTGGCAGGTGGCTGTGGAGGAATCGTCGAGGCCTAAGACTGCTTTTATTTCTCACCGTGGGTTGTACCAGTTCCGTGTTCTTCCTTTCGGCCTTTGTAACGCCCCAGCCACTTTTCAGAGGCTTATGAACACGGTTCTGGCAGGCCTTATCTACAGGTCGTGCGCAGTTTACCTTGATGATATTGTGGTTGCCTCACCCACGTTTGAACAACACCTGATAGACCTTGAGGAGGTTCTGGCTAGGCTTAAGTCTGCTGGTCTCTCAATCAAGTTGGAGAAATGTCAGTTCTGTAGGAAGGAGCTTACCTTCTTGGGGTACCGGATCACAAAGGACGGCATCCTTCCCAATGAGGAAAAGGTGAATGCAGTTGTTGATTTTGTTACTCCAGTAAACGCCAAGCAGGTGAGACAGTTCTTGGGTCTGACAAGTTACTATCGGCGATTCATTCATGAGTATGCACGACATGCTGAAACCTCTTTTTGCTCTTACGAGGGCCAATGTTCCTTTTGTGTGGACACAAGACTGTCAAAATGCTATGGATTTCCTCAAAAGTAAATTAACATCTGCACCCATCTTGAGATTTCCACAGTTTTCACTTCCATTCTTCATTCACGTTGACGCGTGTGATGTCGGTCTGGGAGCTGCTTTGATGCAGAGGGATGAGGAAGGAAGAGACTGTGCAATTGCTTATGCCAGCCGTGCTTTGCACAAATCTGAACGCCCTTACTCTACCCCCGAGAAGGAGTGCCTAGCGGTGATTTGGGCACTTGAGTATTTCAGACCGTACATTGAGGGACTGCACGTCACAGTTTTTTCCGACCACAGCAGTCTGAAGTGGCTGATGTCAAGACCGAACCCCACTGGAAGGTTGGCTCGGTGGTCACTTCGGTTACAGGATTTTGATTTTGAAATTATCCATAAACCTGGAGTGTCCAACAGTGTTCCCGACAGTTTGTCCAGGAACCCCTTACCTTCTTGTGGTAAGCCGCTCGACATTCTTCCTGATTGTGCTGTTCTTGGGAGTCTGGACCTGCGTTCCTTGCCGTCTGTGTTGTTTACGGACCGGGATCATTTGAGAAGTTTACAGCTGAATGATCCGGACATTGGAAAGCTGTTCAGGGTGTTGGAGGATGGTGTGAGTGTCTCTCCAGAAGAAGATCCTCTGTATGTTGTTCTTGATGGTCTTCTGTTTCACAAAGACCCGAAATCATCTTGTACCTTGCACCCTATGAAACAGTTTAAGCTGTACGCTCCTCAGTCTATCAGGAGGTCTCTGTTGGAGTATTTTCATGATCATCCCACTGCAGGTCACTTGGGTGTGACTAAAACCGTGGCAAGGCTTAAACAGAGATTTTTCTGGCCTAACATGCTGTCAGATGTGAAGAAGTATGTGGGTTCATGTGCCATCTGCCAGTTCACTAAGCCTTCCCAGAAAAAACCTGGTGGTTTCATGGTTCCAATCCGCCCTCAATATCCCTGGGAGTATACGGGGGTGGACTTTGTGGGCCCTTTGCCCCGGACGCTGAGTGGTAATGCGTATATCCTTGTGTTCGTTGATTACTTCTCGAAGTGGATCGAAGTTTGTGCTGTGAGGGAAGCTACGGCTCTTGTTGCTACTAGGAAGCTGCTCAGTGAAGTTTTTTCCCGACATGGTTCCCCAAAGTACTTGATATCGGACCGAGGTTCTGCTTTTATGAGTGATCTCTTCAAACACACAGTTTCTGCTTTGGGTACTGAGCACAGGTTTACGACAGCTTATCACCCTCAGACCAATGCCACTGAGCGAGTGAATCGAACGCTGAAAACGGCCATCAGGGCATATGTTGGGACCAAGCATACTTCTTGGGATCGGTTTCTTCCTCACATTTGTTTTGCCTTACGGACAGCTCAACATGAGAGTACTGGACTGAGTCCGTCAATGGTGTTGTATGGCCGAGAACTGGACACGCCTTTGGATCTAATTTCTCAACCTGATTCTCTTGGTGTGGACGATCCAGGTGTGACTTCGTTGGATGCCCTGAAGCATTCGCTCCAGGAGGCTTCTGATCATGTTAGGTCTTTTCTCGATGCAAGTCACTCAAAGAAAAAGCGCTACTATGACAAGAGGCGTCGCCTCGTTTCTTTCTCCATTAATGATCTGGTGCGGGTTAAGACTCATCCACGGTCGGATGCATCTACGAACTTTGCTGCTAAACTTGCGCCCTTGTACACAGGTCCTTACTGTGTCACGAAAAAGTTGTCTGATGTAAATTATAGACTTACTGATATGACCACAGGGAAGGATGCTGGGGTGTTTCATGTGGTAAACATGGAACCTTTCCGTGTGTGGGACTCTGGTAATGTGTCGGAGGTTGGGCCTGTGGAGCCATCTCCGGAAGTTCCAGAAGACAGTACCCTTGTTGGGTGATGGAGGCTCCTGTCATGAAACTCCGGGTGTGTCATCATGTGCATTTCCTATTAATGATGTAGGCGATCTCTTGGAGTCTGATGTTAGAGTTTCTCTGTCTGATTTATTTGATGAAGTCAGTGCAGAAGGAGGGAGCGAGTGTGTTGCTCCTGCCATTTCCTGCGATTTGCCTGAGGGTGATGTTGATTGTGTCAACCACAGGTATAACCTGCGACCTAGACTTGCCCCCAGGATTACCTCGGGTTGGGAAACCAATAGATGGACCAATCCATTTCACACAGACCTGTTGGACTTAAAGTGAGCATGTGATTGTGGTGTGTATTTTGATTTCTGAAAAGCTGTAATAACATGACACCATGCTATACTGTTAATGGTTTTTGTTGACTATTTCTAGGTTAATCAACATTGTGTTTTGTTCTTGTAAACATAATATAAGAAGTTATCCTGTAAAATGTATTTTTCCATGGGTTTATGTAATGCCTATGTGTTTTTTTTTTCTCTGCTTGTGACCTTTTCTTTTTGTGTCCTTCGTCAAAAGGGTTTCAGTGAGTTAAAAATGTATGTCATGTATGTCAGTATTTCTCATACTTTAGCCTTACTTTTCTGTGAGGTCAGTGTTTTTAACGACTATTCATGTATGAAGTTGTTTATTTACTGTATCTTCACAGTGCTGTTGGCTGAGGACAGCCAATTTTTCCAGGGGGGACTCTGTAACGGTCACTTAGAGCATTTATAGTAATTAGAGGTAGAATGTGAACTGCGCATGTGCATAATGTGCGCGCGGCTGTAAGAGAATGCAAACAGTGCAGGAGAAGAGATAACCGCTCTATCGACTTTGTACCGTTTTCCCTTTTATTTTCCTTTTTCTATTTGTGACCTAAGTTGAATGTTTATTTGTATCCTTTTCTCTCACTCATCCCCATGTATGCGGACGAGTGTGACGATGTATAAGCCATTTTATTAAACCCGGGGAAAATATGCCAGCTCTCGCCTCCCGTGCATCATTTCCTCGAGCTCTACACATTTGTTTTTCTGGGCAATAACATTTCAACTCTGCATTACAATTGCATAGCTCTAGCTGATACAGCGAGTACACAGAAATGGTGGACTCTGCGCTTCTCACTCAGGGGTGTGTCTATGCTAACAGGGCAGATCGTCACCAGTCATGGACGGGGTTTCCCAACTCTTATGTAGGAGTAGGGGGAAATATCAAACAGTGTGTTCTGAGAGATTGAAAATGATAAATGGGGATTATAAAAAAAAAAAGTATTGGGTTGATTTTTACCATTATAGGCTTGTTGTTTACACACACTGTGGACACACATCTGTGTTCAAACACCTTAAAAAGTGAATTTTGCATAATAGGTCCCCTTTAAAAGAAAATATCTCCCTTCGCTTTGAACTTTAAGCGTCATAGCTTTGCAGATGTTATGCTCAAACAGCAGCATTACACTCTAACTTAAGTTAAAAAAGTGAAATCATAATGAACCACCCCTTTAATATATTATATTTATATTATTATTTATATTATTTTAGAGATTTCATCTGGTCTTGATGAAATAAATGACTTACTGGCATAACAGTGGAAACTAATTCCATGTTTTCTTATAACATTACCAAGTGGCAGCATATATACTGAAAATAACAGGGGCCCTAACACGATCCTTGCAGCACTCCAAAATTTACTGATGTTATCTTCTGATAGGTATGATCTAAAACACCTTAATGCCTGTCCCTGAATACCAGTGTAATTTTGTATTTGATCTAAGAGTATTTTATTATCTATAGTGTCAAATGCAGCACTAAGATTATGTAAAACCAGTATTGAGACACAGCCTTGGTCAGAAGAAACAAGTCTCTTGTAATTTTAATGAGCACAGTTTCTGTGCTATGATGAGGTCTGATTCCTGACTGAATTTTTTGTTTTAAAAGATCTTTAGCAACTTTTAAGTTGCTAAAGTATTTTACTGAATAATTCCTCAGAGCAGTGCTGACATTTCTGTGTGAGTGTGTGTCTGTACTGTATGTGTGTGTTTGAGCAGGAGAAAGAGCGTAAAAACCATGACAATAATTTGTCATTTTTATCCTATTGTTTATTATATTTATTTGCTTTGTCAATGTCGTTGTAGGTTTTGTTTCTTTTGCTGTTTTCAGCTGTAAGGACCTTTTTGATATAACTGAAATCATTTGGTGAAGTGATATGCAACTGCAATGCGGTCAAGACCTGATAGAACTACTTTAGCTGTGCGTTTCCCTGAAAATAACTGCACACCTTTGAACATTCGTCAACCAATCAGTATAAATATGATTACATTAGTGTTGTCACAGACACGTCAGGTTCCAACATCACCCAATCACAACGCACGCTATCTCCAGAGTACTGATCACCGCCACCTGCACCTCATCACCCCACTCATCAACAGCACTATAAAGCACACACGCACACACAGCACTCTATGTCCGGTCTCGTTCACATATACTTCCTGTAGGGGTGTAACGATATGCTCAGGTCACGATACGGTACGTATCTCGATACGGAGTTCACGATACGATACGTATCACGATATTTTGAACAAAATGAAACTGAAATTCAAACAAGATTTATTAAAAAAAACATGAACATAATTTCAATAATTTTCCTTGTTGTACATACAAGATCACATTTCAATAAAGTAAATAAATATAAAAATTTTAATAAAAACCTTCTGTATTCAAATTAACAGTTGAATAGGGCTGTCTGTCACTGAAAAAAAATGTTAAATTTAACATGAACTTAGAATTATGAATAGGGGCCGTTCACATATCGCGTCTAAAAACGCGTGGAAGGCGCGGCCGCACCGCTTCTCCTTCTTTCCAAAGCGCTTGCGCTCCTGTGGCATCGGTCGTTGCTATGCAACCATGAACTGAGCTCTCCAAGAGGATCAGGATGTTTCTGCAAAGGATAAATGATTTCTAGCCCTTGCATTAGTTTTTACTACGAGATATATTGATGGAGATAAGATATAAAACCACCATGTACAGCTATGATCAGCTGTTCGGCTGAGCTTTTGATGTTTTGTTACGGAAAGGCCATAGCTGATCGGTTGATTCTTGTCACACGACCTGCGGTGCGCTTGCGGCATTCTGAGAAGTTGAGAATTGCATGCGCGTTGCGACGCGTTGATCCCATTATGAGCGCGCCTGCCGCGCGGCTACATTTGAAAATAATAACTGACTTGCACGCGGAAAAGACGCAATATGTGAACGGCCCCACAGAACTTCTTAAAGCAAAGCATCGCAAGCGTCTTTTGCTTTTCTGTGAGCACAGCTGTTGCTGTGCACTGCGGTGAAAGAAAGCCATGACTTTTCTCACGCGACCATGCAAGAGACTGACATGAGAAACGTTTAAACCTGCTTGCAAGATTCAATGTGTGCCCGAAACACTTACTGAACTAGAGAGCTGATTGAGACACACCATCTACGTAAATCGTTACACCCCTACTTATAGTATTTAAAAATGTGGTAGCATTGGATCTGGACAGGAAGGATAACTCTGGGAGTTGGAAGGGGTGTGTCGCGATTCTGCCTTCTCACATCGCGATACAGGTTCGTGGACCTGCGTATCGCGATTTCGGTTTCATATCGCATATCGTTACAGCCCTAACTTCCTGTAATGCTTACCTCAAGGACTCCTCTTCGTATACTCACCTGTCTCCAGCGTGTCTCCTTCCCTCTGTGTGCCTCGTCTGCTGTGTGGGTGTGTTCCAGCCAGCTCCAACTTACTCCAGCGATCTCCAAGCTCCAACGTATCTCTACCTGCAACGGAATGGACAGTAACTATTCCTCATACTACCAGTTCTATATCATCTACAACCAGTTCACTCACCTGTCTGTTATCTCCTGCTCTACTGTGGTCAATAAAACTACCAATACCTGTTACATCTGTGTCTGCCTCCTGTGTACCGTAACAGAAGACCGGACCAACACCGCAGACCCAGTATGAGCCAGCCGGATCCTTTTCAAGAACTGGTGGATGCGCTTCGGCGAACACTAACCATCAATCCGCCATCTCCAGTCACTGTCCCTTCACCTGCACCAGCGAACACCACCACCAATGCCAGCAGTTCTCCTTCACTACCGCCGTACGCCAGTCCCATGGCCAAACCGGCGCCCTTCTCAGGATCGGCGGAGGATTGCAGCGGATTCCTGCTGCAATGCACACTGGTCCTGGAGATGCAGCCGCACCTGTACCCGAGTGACACATCCAAGATTGCATTCATCATTTCTCAGCTCAGCGGCAAAGCATTGAAATGGGCCGATTCCATCTGGTCCCAGCAGGGCGCTGTAACCCAATCCTACTCGGCGTTTATTTCCCACTTCCGGGAAGTGTTCGGGAAACCGATCACAGATTCTTCAGCTGGTGAGAAACTCTATAATTTGAAACAAGGATCAATGTCTATTTACGATTATGCTTTGCACTTCAGAACGCTTGCAGCACTCAGCGGATGGAATGAACAAGCCCTGATAACAACTTATCGTCAAGGACTAGAACCTCGGGTACGGCTGCATCTCGCTGCATGCGAGGATTCCATCGGCCTCGAAAAATTCATCCAGCTCTCCATTCGCTGCGCCACTCACATGCAAGCGTGCATCCAAGAGCACCAGGACCAGTCACTTTCCAACATGCTCCTCTGTTGATCCGAACCCGTCAGCACTCCAGAACCAGCCCAAGAACCCATGGAAGTGGAAAACTCTCGTCTATCCTCAGAAGAGCGCCGCCGTCGGCTGACCCTGCATCTCTGTCTGTACTGTGGAGGTCCTGGGCATGTGATTGCAGCATGCCCCACACGACCACCTCGACCCCTGGTGAGTGCCATTATTCCTGCTACTCATAAAATGAAACCACTCACCACTGTCGTCAATCTTACTGCCGCTACTGTCTCCCTTTCAGTGGTCGCGCTCCTCGACTCAGGGTCAGCCGGCAACTTCGTCTCCGGCGCCATCTGCCGGCAGCTGTGTCTCAAGACCTCTCCGTCTCCGACCATCTACAAGATCAACTCAATAACCGGCAAACCCCTGAGTCGTAAGCGCGTCCGCACCGTGGCTGGACCAGTAACACTCCAAGTTGGTTTACTGCATCAAGAGGAGATACATCTGCTGGTTCTGGAGGATTCCACCGCTGACGTGGTTCTAGGGCGCCCCTGGTTGGAGCAGACAATCCAACCATTTCCTGAAAAACGGGCGAAATCCTGAAGTGGGGCGACACATGCTTCTCTCGCTGTCTGGCTGAACTTCCTGTTCCACCATCTCCTTCGCCTGACCTCTCTCTCTGCGCCACGTCCATCGAAAGTCCAGTCGAACAACGCTCCATCGACATCCCCAAGTGTTACGCCCCCTTCAGCGACGTCTTCTGCCCGCAACGGGCTTCCAAGCTGCCCACACACGGCCATGGGACTGTGCCATCGACCTGCTTCCGGGTGAACCAGTGCAAAGGGTAAGATATACCCACTTTCCATCCCAGAGGAGAAGGCCATGGAAGATTACATCAAGGAAGCCCTCGCCCAAGGTTACATCAGGCCGTCTACTTCCCCTGCTGCTTCCAGCTTCTTCTTTGTGGCTAAAAAGGACGGAGGCTTGCGGCCATGCATCGACTATCGCTCACTCAACAAGATAACCGTCAAGTTTAGATATCCCCTTCCTCTCGTCCCAGCGGCCCTGGAACATCTCCGTGGTGCCACTGTGTTTACGAAGCTGGACCTCCGCAGCGCGTACAACCTCATCCGGATACGTGAGGGGGACGAGTGGAAGACCGCCTTCATCACCCCTACTGGCCACTATGAATACCTGGTAATGCCGTATGGTCTGGTCAACGCCCCCTCCGTATTCCAGGATTTCATACATGAGGTGCTCCGGGAGTTTCTCCATCGCTTTGTCCTAGTGTACATCGACGACATACTCATATACTCCCGGAGCCAGGCCGAACATCGCCAACACGTTGCGGAGGTCCTCACCCGTCTTCGACAATGCAACCTGTTCCTCAAGGCAGAGAAGTGCTCCTTCCATCAACCCTCCGTCTCATTCCTTGGTTAGAATAGACCACAGTGGCATCCGGATGGACGAGAGGAAGTGGAGTCCATCACCAACTGGCCAGACCCACACCATCAAAGAGTTACAGCGCTTTCTCGGATTCTCCAACTTCTACAGATGGTTCATCAAAGGTTACAGTTCCATCACCCATCCACTTACCAGCCTGCTCCGTAATAAGCCCAAGTCTCTGTCCTGGAACCCGGCAGCCACCAACGCCTTCAACCACCTTAACCCTCTGGAGTCTGAGGCTGATTTGGGGCCTGGAGAAGTTTTGACACGCCCTGACATTTGTGCTTTTTTCAGTTGTCATAAAACATATTAATGGAAAAAGTGTCATTACACTGTATTCAGCACAAACTAGGCTACAATAATATGGAGGAACATGTATGTACATGTTTGTGTTTTTCAAGGAATAACATTTATGCGTGGTTATTGAAAAAACAAAAAACTTAAGTCACTGAAATAAGGCCAAAAAAAGTATAGTAAATCTGTGTTTACAATACTTTAGGGTATTGGAGGTTGTAGATTAGAGTTTTTGCTTCAAAATTATGTAAAAATTATGCTGCCTACTCCTTCATATAACAAATATTGTTTAGTTTTGTAAGACACTTTTTGCCAAGAAGCACAGTAGCGTGGAGGCGTGAATCACCACTGAATAATGGCCATTCTCACCTGAGAAGACAAAAGAATTAGATAGTAATGAGCTGAAATGACTTGCATATTAATGAGGCATTTCAGTCAGGTAGGCTGTGAAAAAAACCTTCTGTGATGTCTCAAGCTCATCATGATATATGAAACATACAGAAAAATATTACAATATAAAGTAATGGTTTATATTATACTTTAAAATATAATGTATTTCTGTGATGCAAAGAGTCTGAATATAGGCTTTTAGTTTAAAAGCATGCATTTGGAGAAATATTGGATTCTCATATGCTTATGTCAATTTTCTATACAGAGGAGTTATATTTATTTAATATTCATTGTCATTACTATGAGCACTGGTGTTTTCATTCATCCTTGAAGTCGGAGGGCGCTCTCTGTGCATTTTAGTCCACAAATTCATCTAAAAGAAGAAGCGGCTATTCCATGAATGGAGTTTCCAATTCATACTGCAGCCGGAGGGCGCTAAAGAAACAAAAACTCATCTAAAATTCATCTATAGAAGAAAAGAAAACAGGAACTAACTGCATGTCTTCTAGAGCTCGCTAACCATGACTTTTACATCCAGATAAACACTTTTCAAGACAATAAATACACGATTGAGACGATGAATGCATGTATTGCCTCTGAATTTGCGTCTGAATAGCGCTGGCTCCGTGGGCGTGGCCGCATTAGCGGATAATGAGCTGAATCACGGACTTCTGACATGGCTCTCTTTTCATACAGATTACATAGACACAAAAGGTTTGTTTTCGATTTGACTTACATGATTTAAAACCTGACATCTTAACGTTTTTTTAGACATAAGTTTAATTTTTCTGTGATTAGTATTCACTAAGTTACAGTTCATTTTCTGAGAACTATCAGATTGGACTTCGTTCAGAGGGAGAGGAGAAATCACGCATCATGTTAGTTTTCTTTATTTTACAAAAGGCACAACATTGTGTTTTACTCTGAGTGTATACAAATAAAGAAGATATTCTATAGTTTCAATTGATATTACTTATGTCTCTATGACAAAAAATGACGGAGTATTTTAAGTCTGTTTTGCTGCAATGTGAAAAAAAACCTGCAAAACGCGCCGGCGCGTTTTCAGACCTCAGAGTGTTAAAGAAGCCTTCACCACCGCTCCCTTACTCGCCCATCCAGATCCAGAGAAACAGTTCGTCGTTGAAGTGGACGCCTCGACCACTGGAGTGGGAGCAGTGTTGTCGCAGCAGCAGGGGACACCAAGTAGACTCCATCCATGCGCCTTCTTCTCCCGCAAGCTCAGCCCGGCGGAAGTCAACTACTCCATCGGTGACAGGGAACTTCTTGCTGTTAAGCTTGCCTTGAAGAGTGGAGGCATTGGCTGGAGAGAGCCAAACATGCATTCCTGGTGCTGACAGACCATAAGAACCTTGAATATCTTCGGTCAGCAAAGAGACTAAATCCAAGACAAGCTCGCTGGGCCATGTTCTTCTCCCGATTCAATTACACCATCTCCTACCGTCCAGGTACCAAAAACGTCAAAGCGGACGCTCTCTCTCGTCTCCATGCTCCTGAGGAAAAGACTGAAGAACCTGAACCTATCATTCCGAGCTCTCTCATCGTGAGTCCTATTACCTGGTCAGAAGAGACCATCCCC